>VXBB01024649.1:510718-539826 GCA_013399915.1 Illadopsis cleaveri | reverse complement strand
AAAAAAACAACAACAACAACAACAAAAAAAACAACAAACAAAAAAACCCCACAGTTCTGAAATACCTTTGGTCTTTGCAAATACAGCTCTGTCCTTAATGTATTTATTCTTCCTGTGTGCTAGAGAAGGGCAATGAAGAGACTAAAAAACCAAGAATTCTACTTAACAAAAAATTATTGTGATAATGGTTAATAACTGAAACCAAATCACCTTGAGAAACTAGAGACAGCACCTAAATGATGCAGGCATTGTGCCATGACTGCAGAGATGCATATATTATTTAGGTCAGATATAACTAGAAAACAAGCACAGGGAGCTAGATTCTAATAAAATTATTTTCAATCTAAAACCACTGGTTGCCCCTATTAAGTGTGAACTCCAGAAATTAGAATAATTATGGAAATTATATGATGCCTTTATTTGTCTAATCAGTTAAAGCACTGTTTCACTCAGGCTTTGGTCACAGACCTGCACCCATTACTCAGTGTGATGTGGCCATAATGCAGAGCAGAGGTGCAATAAGCCGCCCCCTTCAGCTGGAAATTCAAGGGTCTTTATATCCACCAATCCCTGTTATTAGTTCTGCTCCATTCTATCAAATTTATTTGTCACCTATGTTCCTCACAGTTCTGTACACGCATCCCTGCCACAGTGCAGAGCAGGGTTGGTAGTGAGGTTTTAAGTCAAATCTTCTATTGGCTTTCTCCAGTCACTCCTAAGACCAAAAAAAACACAAAAGGTGCTTAGGAATTAAGCAAAGTTGCATTCTATTTTAATCAAAAATTCCACAAAAATTCTGAGCTTGTATAATTAAGGCAATCATTTTGGGTAAAGACAGCCTGATGTTTCACATAAGACTTGGCAGGCATATGCAGAAGTCATGTTGCTGCCTGCTAACATGAATGCATGTTGGTGGATACTGATGCTGTTCCCAACGGTGTCTGAGAAGTTCTGTGTTAGAACTTCTACAATTCTTCTAATCTACAATTTCCCAGAGATGTAAACAGCAGTACCTCTGGACATATGTTTTTCTCCAGGACACAGTCCACCTGGAAAGGTTTATTTTGGATTGTTTTACCTGGGTTTGAGAAGGATCATCAAGACCTACCTTCAAAAGTCATCCTGCCTCACTGGTGCCCCACTTCATACATGGCTGAGGTTTCTTACAGTGCAGAGGTGCAGGATACACACTGGTCAAGAGCTCCTGAGGGCTGCTAGAGTCTGAGTTGCAGCTATTAAACATTACAGATTTCAGATCTTAAAGTAACAATCATAGAATCACAGAATCATAGAACAGCTTGAGTTGGAAAGGACTTTGATCATCTCGTTCCAACACCCTTCTGTGGGCAGGGACAGCTTTCACTAGACCAGGTTGTTCAGAGCTCCATCCAACTTAGACTTAAACACTTCCAAGAGTGGGACATCCACAATTTCTCTGGGTAGTCAGTTCCAGTGCCTCACCACCTTTACAATAATTTCTTTATAACATGTCATCTAAACCCACTCTTTTTCAGTCTGAAGCCATTCCCCCTTTGTCCTCTCACTACATTTCTTGTAAAAAGTCTCTTTCCATCTTCTGTGTAGGCCCCCTTCTGTTACTGGAGCACCACAATTAGGTCACACCAGAGCTGCCTCTTTTCCAGGCTGAACAATCCCAACTCTCTCAGACTTTCCTCATAGGAGAGGTGCTCCTTGTTTCATGCCTACCTCCTTTTTCTTTCACCTCCTCTTCTTTGGAAATTCAAGGTCCCTGAGTCCTGTCTTATTTTCTCAAAGAAACTGGTGAACAAATTTTATTTCTGGGGAATTGATATTTTGATATTTGCCTTCTGGACATAAAAATCCAATCTTGTATTTAATTCTTTTTTTGCTTGGTATTAATGTGGCTGTACTCTAACTTAGAATTTAAATTACCAATAAAATATATAGAACTATTGAAATAAAGTAGATGTTTAACATATATACACTTTATCACATACACTACTTTAGCTGAATGCAAGTTTGATCAAAATTAAATACTGTGTATTGGAACCAAATTGTTCTGAAATGTTCCCAAAGATGTAATCAGAGCCTTATGTTCCAGAAAAAATATTTCAAGTCTGACATAACATTTTCTAATGAAAGATCTTCCATCAATTATTTTTTCTCTAACAGTCTCTGTCTATAAAAACTGTTTCTTGTAGGGAGAACATGACATTTGCTTCATAGAATTCATACTGATTTCCAGGAGATACAATACGGAGAGATAACTTCAATTAATGTATGACGCCTCCACTGTGATCTGGATAATGTAATGTTGCCTCTGTCACTGCAATGCCTTGCAGTAATTTACCTACAAAAAAGGCAAGGCAGGAGCTCTTTAGCTAATACAAAAGGAATATGATGGTAGAAAAGTTCTCTGAGAAGTAATAGCCATTTTTTCTTGTTCACCAAACCCAAGCTTCAGGCCATCAGCTATGCTTCTCATCTGGGGCTTTTTCTCTTGCTGTGGATTGAATGACAATAGGGGGTGCAGGGCTTTTCTGTGATAGAATTTCAGCTTTGAATATCAATTTTTCACACTCTTGCACATGGTTTTGTATGCACATCCATGGTCTTTATTGGCTGTATTTTAAATAAATATAAGTTGATATGCTGAAAGGGGAATGGGAAAGGTAAAGGGTCAGGTTACCCAAGGTACTTTTTGCTATTTCTGTTGCCAATTTCTAGCAAAGTCTGGTGGGAATTTTTGCCAAGAGCTGTTCTGCATGAAGCAGAGTGCTGGCCCTAAGTCTATGGAGCAAACCAGGCACAGCAAACCACTTTTAGAGCTGGCAGGTCTGATGGCAAGCCATAGCTGGTTTTAGACTGACTGGGGAAATGGCAGCATCTCCTGCCGAAATGCAGAAGCATCACAAACATGTGAACTTGGCCGCATCAAAATTTACCTGTGGTCTGGATCCAAGTCAGAGTCCTCCATCTGAGTAATTCTGGGTTAAGAGAGGATTCAGGGATTCTTCTCTCCATTGCAAGCTTTGATTACCAAACTATCTCAGTGGGAAAATGATTTTCAACTCTCCTTTTCATAATAGGGCACTCTTTAAAAGGAACCTAAGCATTTATAAAAAGGCAGTCCCAGAGGCTATATTGGCTGTCCAACTAAACAAAGGGATTTTTCTCTTTCTCAATTGGTTCTCTTCACTACCCTATAATTTAGTGTCAGTATTTGCAACATTTTTGGCATTTCCCCCTTTTTTCTCTGAATTCCTTTACACACAAACTTGCACAAATTGCTGTATGACTGGTGTCCTGTTCTAATGTCGTGTGCTTGGTGCTGCATTGAGACAAGATGATAGAGGTCATGGTTCATGTCCCCAGAATGTAGCCAAAGGTACCTATTTTTTTATATATATGTATTTAATATATTTCTGTCATTTTAGTTTGGTTTAGGGGTTTTTTGTTGGGGTGGTTTTTTGTTGTTGTTGGTTTTTTGGGGTGTTTTTTTGGTTTGTTTATTTTTTAGTTTACTGTCATTGTCAACCGGGAGTGGAAATTGCCCAATATCTCAAATGGTTAAATACCCTCAAAAGGATTTACAGCTTTAAATGAAGTGTAACCTCTTTCCCTGTGGCTGTGAATTAACTGAGTTCCAAGCTATTAAGGTTTCAAAACATTTTAAAAGTATGATATGGTAATGCTTCAAGCCTCATAAGACCTTTCTCATTTCACTAGATGGTGACATTTTACAAATTGCCAGATTCATCTTTGTTTACTAGCAGAGGATAAAATTCTAGCCACTTTACTTTAACTCTTCAGCTTTATAGGCCCTTTATATGTCTGAAATTCTGGAGATTAAGGAAAGGAGTCTGAGAAAGGAATGGTTTAGAACAGTCTTTTCAATAGTTATTTAATTGCTTGTCTCAGAGGAGAAAAAGGAGAAGAAATATTCACATATATTCATGCTTCTATCCTACCCCTATATGTTTTCCTGTGAATTCATACACATTAGGCCATGTTTTGGTTTGGAAGCTACAGTATTACACATGCAAAATAAGATGAAAGGTGCAGCTTCTGGTCCTCCTTGTACTTCGCAAGGGAGACAGCTACAGGGAAACCCCTCTTAGGAAATGTTAAATACAATATTGTGTTTCTTCCTGCATTTTATCCTTGGCTATTGAAGAGAACCATTGCGTGTCATTAAACAGTTGGTGTATTCCACCTCAGAAACATGCTTCATTTCACTGAACAGAAATTCAAGGTAGCAGAGATCATGTCAGAATGAGAGCACATGGCTGTGCCTGCATCTGTGCTGTGCATGGAGAGGGTTCCCCCATATGCTCACATGCTCTGGACATGGCTGCATATACAAGCATCATTAGACAAAGATTTGACTGAATATCAACTCTTTCTTCCACTGCACTAACAGGACTTTTTCACTCTGTGACTTTCTGGGAACGAAAATCCTATTTTTATTCTCCTACATTGCTCTATTATTTGTAAACAGAACAGTAATTCTAATGGATGGCCTAGCTAGTTTTTGGTTTTTTTCTTTCAACTCCAGGGCATTTAATGCATCTTTTAATCTTGAAAGAGCGCATCATTGCACAGATTCACGGTAGGCAGTTGATGCTTCTTCACTCTGAAGAAGTTATGACTCTTTTAACTAAGTATAAATCTAGTGAAATATGTATCAAGAGACTCAAGTGAAATGTACTGTGCAAAAAGGGTAGCAACATATTAACTCACATTTTCCATCTGTCTTGGGATGAATGATGGAGAGGAGATTTAAACATATTTTGACCTTCATGTGGTGACATTCACATACTACTGTAACTCCCTTTACATGATTTTTATAACACTGTACTATGCATTTTCCCCTTTAGGGGAGGGGGAATGAGATATCTGGTGCTATGTTCATGGGCAGAAATCCTTACCTAACCGTCTTTAGTCATAGTGCTGGGCTGATGTTGGACTACCTTGATCTTAAAGGTCTCTTCCATCCTTGATGTTTCTATGATTCCATGATTCTAGGTCATGCTCCTTAGTCTCCACCATGACTCTACTCCCAGGATGAGTCCACTTTGTTTCCTCACAGGTTGTCTCTGCTGCTGCTGTGCTTTGCTGCTTCTCCTCCTTGAAAACAGGAGGCCAAAACCACATGAGATATTCCAAACCATTTTTGCTGAATCTGTAGAATCATATAGTATTTTGGGTTAGAAAACACCTTTAAGATTGATTCTAATAATAAACCTAACACTGCCAAGTCCACCACTAAACCATGTTTCTAAGTGCCACATCTACTCATTATTGAAATACCTCCAGGGATGGTGACTCAACCACTTCTCTGGGCATTCTGTTCCAGTGCTTAATAGCTTTTTCCATGAAGATGTTTTCCTATTAACCAATCTAAACCTCCCATGGTACAATTTGAGGATATTTCCCCTTATGCTTTCTTGCAGCTTTTTGCCTGCGAGAAGAGACTGACTCCCATCTCACTACACCCTCCTTCTGGGCAGTTTTAGAGAGTGATAAGGTCTCCCCTGAGCCTCCTTTTCTCCAGGCTAAACACTTCCAGCTCCCCCGGATACTCCTCATCAGACTTGTGCTCCAGATCCTTCACCAGTTCCATTGTCCTTCTCTGGACACACTCCAGCACCTCGATGTACTTTTTGTAGTGGGGAGCCCTGAATTGGACTCAAGATGTGGCCTCACAACAGATGTTTTGCTCAGCAAAAAAAGTTCGGCTACTTCTCTGTGGGATAAGTATAATCCTACTTCAGTTTAGAACCTATTTTCTGTCTTTAATATTACATCTTTTCTTGACCATCCTCTCAATTTCTTTTCCATTTTATTCCTACTTTGGAAATTATATTTTGCCATTTGACTTTTTCTCTAATCTCTGGCACACTGTGTGTACTTATCAGCTTCCACACATCATCACATAGCGGCAGCAAACTTTCCTTTCCCCTTCTTCCCAACCACACCACACTTCTGCAACTGTGCCAATACTGATGTCTTTGGGCAAAGGATCACCCTTTATGACATTAAAATGCAACTTTTCTGTCTACTCTTTCCTGAAGGGAAAGTATTGCAGATGTAAAATCCCTGTTACGCCTGACCTCTTACAGAATAAAGTGAATGCATGAGCCATGATTAAAGACATTTAGTTTCAACTATGTAGTATCTATGTTCTTTGTAAATTAAGGTACAAGCTGCACAAGTTGGGTGAATTAAGGGAATTCCTCATTTCCTTAGCACATAAATGTCTTCATGATGTTTTTTCCTCATTTGCACTGGTTTTCACCTTTTTCAAAAAAAATAAGGCATTACAATATGTTCTACTTTTATTTGGAAAATGCTGGATCAGAAGGATTATTTTTCCCACCTGAATAAAGCCAGTGATGTCTCTGTTCTGTTACGTTCTGTGGTCAACTCAGCATTTCTTAGTATTTCTATGAAAGACGTTGCTAGCCAAAGTCTTTGAGTTTGCTTAAGAGAAAATAGTATGTATGGATAGAAAAATTCATAATGCTGCAACTTAAACTCCTATCATATCTTTGTGAAGAAGCTGTACAAAGCCAATTATGGAAAACTGTTAGGCTCCGAGCTCATAGCAAAGCCCTTCTAATTGGGCCCAAGTTTCTCCCAGAAGGCCACCAAATTAAGCACTGATAGCCAAACCCCAAGGATAAATCTGGTCTGTAGTCAGAAGTGTAGACCTGTGCCCTTGCTGGTGCACTGCCATAGGAGGCCCTAATCACATAACTCCCTGTTTTGTCATGAAATTGTCTGTATAACCATCACCAAGGGTTTCATCCACCCCTCTTAGCTACCTGGGAGCATTAGCATTTCTCTATCTCAAAAGACACTGTGTCTGGAAGTTGTCCAGAGGCTATGGTCATACTTGCCATATGAACATGTCAAAAAGAGGGACTGCTACCTGAAAGCATTTTTAATCTGAAAACTGGAGAAATATTTTGATTTTGTCCCCTGAAGGGGCATAAATTTACCAGATTTCCTAATTCTAACACTCAAATATTAAATTCCTTTAGAGGGATATTGCTGTGAAGTCTTCTGCATGGTGGCATAGTGCCTTGCAGATCTAGCATCTCATTTTTGGACTTTCCATAGGATTTTCATAGGATTTTTTAAAAAAAAAAATCATGGAAATTTTTCTCTGTATATCAGAATAAGAATATTTACTCTTACTGCTTGGGAATTCTTAGGATGGCTACCGAATAGTCCACTCTTTTGTTTCCTAAATTAGTTTCTAATTGGCTGCAGTTCTAAAAAATACAGTGGTCTATTCAAACTCATCATCTGCAGGGGTTGAGGTAACATGTTATCAAAAGTCTATAGCTCCTAGGGAAGTCAGCTGTGTTTGAAGATTTTTTTTTTAAATAGACCATGCCTTTAGGTGACTTGTTGCCCAGTTTTGTCCAGCTCAGCTGCTCTCAAAGTAAAAGAAAGTGATTTTTTTTATCAGTACACTATGAATCAGGAATACATCCCTACAGAGGAATAAGGATACATTGTTTACATTTATTGTTTCTTAGAAGACCAACGTCTCCAGTCAAAAAAGAGATTTGACAGAGAGGATCTCTTTCAGGGCAGGCTGGAGCCTTTGATCTAATTCCCCTGTAGAGGAAATATTTTGTGCTGAGTGTTTGCTGCCCTGTATTGAGTCTTGCCTCTGCCACAAGGAGATCAAGGATGAAACTTTAACTATGTGACATTTCTCAGTGCATTCATAGACCAGCTCCTCTTTGTGCTGTGACTTGCAGGTGGTTAAAAAGAAAGCCAAGATTCAACCCCAGATTATATAATTGATTAATAAATAAGAACATAGAAAAGGGAAAAGAGGTTGTAAACAAACATACGGGGCTTTGTTTCAGAGTCTGTAATTCATGTTTCTATTGCTAGGATCAATGTAGCGCAAGGAAATTCACATTTGTTTTCTCTGTACATGAGTGGTTTTGACACTTCATCTTGCAAATGTGCATAAAACAGCACCTTTATTTAGTGTTAATGTCAAAACCTAGAGCCTTGCAGCATCTGTGGAATGCCCCTAGAGTGCTTAGAAATAAGGCTTAAAGGAAAAAACATTCTAAATTCTTCTGTTTCTTTCAAGTGCAGCATGGAGCAATCAGACTTGTATGAATCAGATTTATATAGTGTGAGGCAGGAGGAATATTGTGCTTTCAACAAATACTCCACTAATATATGATGTAAGAAACCACATAGTTATCAAACCTGAGTTGAAACTACTTTTAAAAATAGTGTAGAGGCTTTCTGTTTGTGCGTTTTAAGAAGTATTAATATCATCAGCCACTACACAGGCTTTTATGATGTCTGCCAAAGTCAGAAGATGAATTTTTTCTGTGCATGAAGCTTCTTAAACAGGTAGAGAAGGCAACCAGACTTCTGCTTATGGATAGTGGCAGCTGAGGAACATCCTCTAAAATAAAATAAATAAAAGATAAAGTGATATGCTAAACTATTTTCTTCATAGAGACTTTCATTCTGCCCTGTTAACTTTTCAAATGCAAAATATGAACAGGGAAATTTTAATTTATAAATGAATATTTTTCAGCTTCATCAATGTTTCCAAATGTTTAGAACAATTTAGAACAATCCTTAAGCATGGTCTGACAAATTTTTTAAATCTCGGTTGTAAAAACAGTACTTTCAGCACTTAACTGCTTTTTAACTAACAGAAGACATACAGCATTCAGAAAAATATAGGAAATCTCATTTCTGAATAGCTTCTAAATTTTTCCAGCACGCAATCTAAAAATAACAAGAACTATAAAAACTTGTTTTATTCATACAAAAAAAGCACTAGAATAAAAGCAAGAAAATGTCTTAAATGAATTGTTTGCTATTTAAATGAATTCTAACTGACTTCTTTCAACTCAAATTCCCACAGTTTCTTTTAAACTACTCTGGTTGTAGAGTTGTAAACAATTTCCTTTAGACATCTGTCTAACCTGCAGTTAGGATTAGATAATTGCTTAATGCTATGGCCTTTATTTAAGGGATTCCCATTACTGCAGTGAAGACCACGGGAGAAGTTCTGGCTGAATTCCCTTCAGGGGTCTGGAGTGAATGCAGACAGGGGTGGCAGCTGTACTGTCTTTTGGAAAGACAGTCCTTTCTTCTCCATATGTTCCACTCCAGCCAGCTCCACTTGGCCTAGTCTCTGTCCTCACTGGGCAGGGAGCACAGATGACAACCTATGAATTTTCTCCAATTTAGCTGGAACTAGGTACCCAGATTTCCAGGGACAGGACATATTTTCCCCCATATTTTTGAGTCTTTCATATTTTTTCCATAGCTTTTCTTATAACTGAAAACTTTGGAATCTCCAAAAGAAGTGGTGAATATTTCAGCAGACTCAGAACTTTATTCTCCCCTTTTTGGATCAATATTCTTACCCTGCTTTAATCCTAGAAATGATCTTGTACTGGAGATACCCAAGAGATATGCACTGATATGCACTGAACAATAAGGAGTGCCAACTGTGAGAGTTGTCAGCAGACATCCAAAAGATCCATGAATTTTTAAAATCTTCTCCTTATAGGTCATAACACTTTATTTATTTATATAAATCATTCTAGGGAAAGTGCAGCCTCAGCAATAACCAGTGGTGAACTGAGCTGGCTGGAGCAGCTGGAAATCATCCAGGCTCCTCTCCAACTGTGGGAGCTGCCGCTGGTGAAAAACCTGCTCATATTCACTCCTGCCACAGGGTCACATCCTGTAAATTCTGAGAGCTGGTATAGAAGGAACCTTAAGGTTATTTGGAGATAAATGGATTTGGGTGCCTTTGGAAAAAGTTCTCGAGGCATGTAAAGGGGAATGAAAGGAGGAGAAACAAGACTGATTTGTAAAGGTCCATTAAGAATTTTATCATAAGGACATTGGCAGTCTTATAGCCTGATGGAAAACCAGAAAATAATTTCTCAAAAAATCAATAAACCCCATGGATGGTTCCAAAAGGACAGAGCAGTAATCAAAAAGCTGAAATAGAGGACTGTTTAAGCTCTTGGGTACAAGGGAACAAGCTGTTAAAAATCAAATGGCCTCAGCTCAGTTTTCTGTGTTACACTATTTTATGAAGCTATCCTATTTAACTTTCATAAAATGCAACACTGACAATTTTTGACAGAGAAATGTGCAACTAAAATAAAATTTTCTGTAATGCTTCCTCATCGATATTTCAGGAAAGTGTTTTAATTAGCTGTGTGAATAGGTAATTAATGAATCCTGACTAACCTGAGTACCAATCAAAGTGGTTTCTTGGGGGATTTCTTTAACTTTTCCTGAAGTTAATTTGACACATTCTTCTTGTATTATCAGATTTTAAGTCCACTTAATTATTAAGGAAGAGTTGGGAATATATTTGGTTGCAAAAGGTATTTTTAAAGCAGTAAGCTGTAACCCCTCCTGAGGAACACAAAGACCTTGCGATTTACTAAAAAGGTTTTGGAAAAACTTCTGAGACAGCTCCAAGCTTCTATGGGAGCAATGCAGACAACTAAAAATGATGAATCAGGTTATCAAAAAGTTAGAGAAACTCTTCTATAGATTATTTTTTTTTTTAAGATCATAGGCTGAAAATTGTCTAGAAACTAAAAAAAAACCTACCAAAAATAATCAAATTAAATGCATTGTGATGCAGGGGTTGCGTAATTAAAGTGAAGGAACAGCACACTAAGGAACTGGATAAAGCCCTTAAAGCACCTGACAAGAACTAGATAGAGGGAAAGAAAAAAACCTACAAAACCAAACTCAACAAGTTTTAGTTTTCTCTTTCCATATCTAAAGTTCTTTGCTGTATCTTCAGAGCTGGAGAAATGTACACTGAAGTGGGTTAAAATAGTCATTAATCTTGTGCAGCATGGAGAGCCTACTTAAGAGGAGACAGAGCATGACCCAAATTTGCAAACAGATAGACAAAGGAGATAAATTTCCATTGTCCTTTAGTGGCCTGCACAGTGTAGTTTCTCACACTTCTACTTTTCCTGCAAAAGCACTTGAAAAGCTTTTCTGCTTGCATTAATGTAGGGTGAAATCAAATACAAAATATTAAGAATTTTTCAGGGGACATAAATATCTTGTCTGTGCAGTTAGCAACTATTGTACAATTTTGCTTCTTATGTGCCTCTTGCAGTATATTTTTTGCCTTGATATTGTCATTGCTGTTCATATGACTTTGCCTGAGAAGAACCTTGTGATCCTCACACTGTACATTCCTTGCTGTGGTCCCTCTAAGGTTGTATGTGGGTAATGGGACAGGGAATAGTCACATCCCAGGGAAGAGGGTAAATTTTGTAATGTTGCTGTAGCATATCTAACATCTCTAAAAATTGATAAGAAATATTTATCACTCCTGTTTTACAGAGTGTATTTGATTTCATTATTCAGCTTGTAAAAGGGTGAATGATTTCAGGTTATTTACCAAGACTCTGCTCTGGATATTTCTTGAGGGCAGTTTGTTTTAAAGCAAATGTCATGCACATAAGGTTTGAGGTAGATCACATTAATGATTGATCCATTGAAGGCCTTGAGCTTTCACTGTTCAGGCAGAGCATTCCCTGCTATGTTCTACAGTCTTCTGTCAAGCACTGCTTGTACTGTTATTAGTCCCTGATGATGGGTAGCACTCCTATCAGTGACACAAGACTGGAACAATGATCCCTGGGACAGAAAAGACTGATCAGCAGCACGGAGCAGCCTGCAGGTCTCCAGTCCTTGTGAGCATTGGTACATTCAAGGTTCACAGAGTCAGGTGGAGCTGCAAGGGGCAGTACTGCTCTGCTAGCCCTGGCTGTCCCTTCCTCTCCTTCCCTGGGTCTCCACCAGTGGCTCTGTGACCCGATCCAATCACAAATTCATCTCAAGGTAGATAGATGGAGTTTATCTACAACAGCTCAAATCCTAAAGCTGGCACAAACTGGAGGTCAGAAGACATAGCTGGAAGGGTAGAGGAAAGCTGCCAGCAGCTTGTTCTTTTACTAATGCAACCAAGACATCTCAGCTGCAGGATAAGATGTACTCAATAGAGGGGCTTGTTATGGAGCTGCACAACTGAGGGCAGGCTGGCTGCAACCACCTGGCTGACGCCAGCTTTTTCACCTCTGCAGGACATTTCCTCATGCAGGGACAAATCTCTGGAGCCTCAGCATGCAGCCTATTCCCCAGAATGACATGTCAGGCCTTTTCTTATATGGTGATTATCAACCATAACAGAAGTATACCATGGTTTTCCAGACTAGCTTTCCCCAGCTAGTTGCGGGCTGTGATAAATGGAGAAGTTTGTCCAATTGCACCCATGCAGTAATTCCAAAAGTGGAGCAGGGATGAGAGATAGGAAAAAAAAACAAAACAAAACAACAAACCCAACCCAAAACTGCAATCATCAGGTTTTCTAATAAGTCTGATAGATCAAGCTGCAGGAAAAAACGAATTAGCTTCTCTCACAGCTCTGGGAATTGCAGTGAGACTTGACCAATTTCTTTTTAGGCACCACAGGATGCCATTCAGCATTTGACAGGATCTCAGAACCACTTCTGTGCTGCTCTGCTATTGATTTGTTTCAGCTCTGACTGTGAAGGCTTGTTTTTTCAAGTGCCTCTGTTCCACATCCCCTTGTCAGAGTCCAGGAAATCAACCATATGCAGCCACATCTGAAGGCTGCCACACCAGGGCATGGCCAAAAATGTTTATGAATGAGACTGTAATTCTTGCCTTGGTGAGTTGAAGTTTGACTGAGTGTTGTTTACAAAGGTTGAGGTGTTCTAATTCAAAATAGAGGTTAACTTTTGAGTGTGCTACTGAAGTTTGAAAGCAGCAACTTTCCAGACACACGCACAAACACACAAAATAGTGGTGAGGTTGCAACTGAGAATGTAAAACAGCAACTTAAACCCCAGGGTAATAAGTGAAAGAAAATTCCAAGTCTGTGATAAATGTAAGAAAGCCAAACATCTTAAGATACAGGTAATAGCAGTTAGATCTTCCAGAAATCTTACCATTCTAATAAAGGATGAAGTGTTAGAAAGACTAAAAGTAAAGTGCTAATGGACTTTAATAAGCAACTTACTGAGACTATAAATACTAAATTAGTTTAATCATTAACAGTATACTTTAGCATGATCTCAGGCAAAGTTTATATTTGATATTTTTAAAGGGGTTTTTTCGTTTTTTTTCTTCTGATCTTTGCAATGCTTGCAGTATTGAGCAAAGTATTACCTACCTCAGTAAAAAACCACTAGTGGTAAAATCCAAGAGATTAAGGTCAGCAATACTTTCTAGGTAACATTTGGTAAAACAGTTTTAAATTGTAGAGTGAACTTTTTCGTACAGTTTCAGTACTTATGAATGCAAAATGAGAAAACATTCACAACAAAGACTTCAATGAGGCCTGACAAATAAAGAGAGCCCCTTGCTGTTCTACCTGGTATCTTGGACAACCCATCCATTAAGAAAGGCTAACTCTAATCATATAGATTTATATGTTTGGGTGATTATATGAGATCAGTGGTCTATAGATGAGTTATGTTGTCCAGAGCCTCTTTTTGTTTTTCAGTATGTCATGGTGTTCCAAGGGTAAATCACCAGGTCACCACTCTGGAGCCACAGGGCAGTCCCCAGATTAGTTTATTCTTGGAGGTAGAGGCAGAAAGAGTGGGCCCAGGAGCAAGTGATGCTGAGACACACAGCTACACTGTGAGATTAAATATGTCATGAGATGTCTCAAGTTTGATGTCAAAGGAGTAAGATGTGGTATAAAATAAGCAGATATAAGGCAAATCTCATTGAAAAATCAAGAAATGATAAAAGAATGTACAAGAATGTTCAAAACTAAAGTATATCAACTTGACTGTCTTATTTTCCATGAATGACCCTTGTTTCTTTCTATGCAGTTTTCAGATGCACACCTTCCTGACCCCTTTTCCTGCCTCCAGCCTTTAAGTTCTCATTTTCTGTAGGAAAACTAGGACATAATCTTCCAGATAAATTTCTGTCATTTTATTGTACTGACACTTTTCCTTCTTTTCCGTTGTTCAATACCCTTTTCACTATATGAGTATGCTTCTGATGTCACACTAAATTATGACTGTCTGCCCTTCTTGGTAGCAGCTGTATCTTAATTTGTTAGTGGGTGACCACTTGTTCAGGCTTAACTGGTACAAAACTCACTCTAAAGGCAGAATGGGTGATGCTTGAATAAAATTGTATTAACATTATGCTTTGAGACACTGAACATTGGAACCACTGAAGTCTCCAAGGAAAGGTTTGAATATGAAGCAATTCACCCATGGTCCGCTTCCCTTTTTAAATAGCTTGCAATGCAAGTTACTGTGAGTGTCAGGTTCTGTGATATTAATTTATTTATTTCTAAGCAGATATATTCTGAGAGGCAGTTTCCTTCTGCAGATGGATATCTTTCTGTTACCATTTCCTGTTTATTTTCCCACGTTTCATTTTCTTGTAAATCTGAAGTTTACAGTTCATGCTATGAGATCAGAACTGGTTATAATACTTAAAGAGCATAGTGAGAATAGCTGAAAGTCAAAGTGCACTGACATTAGATCACCTCAGCAAATCCTTCATACACAATGAAAGCCCATCTCAAAGCAGTTCTCTTTTTATAAAATAATTTTTTAATCAGGTTCTCTGACTTATTTACTGAGATACCTGCAAGAAGGAGGCCTTTACTTTTCCAACCAATCCTCTGTTTGCTATTTTAGAAAAATTGCTAATTTAGTTTTTGAGAAGATGGTAATGATTACATGGATAATGACATATCTTACATTCATATTATGTTAACATAGAAATCTTTTCTTTTTAATGGATCTCAGGTTTTTTTGAAGTACTTTAGATCTGCACAGGTGTGTGCCTTTTCAATTAAAAGTCAAAGGCACTTCAGAGCCTTTCATGGGTGGTGGTAGAATTTTACCAGATTTTGGTGTTGCGCTTACTTATCAAGCCACCATTATTTTTCTAACTGTTGATGTAAGAAAGGTGAGTAAGGTCTGATTAGTTTGAAGATAGGAGAGTTAGTGAAGCTGAATAGCTGTCTGAGCCAAACAGAAATACTGCCAAGAAGTGAATGATTCTTTGGAAATTGTTCTGAAATGTTCACCCAAAATTCATGTCATAGTTGTATTTATTATTTATTTAAGCTAGCAATAGAAAAAAATTACATAAAGCAATGAAATATGGCAGTATGATTTGTAGCTTAAGGGGGAAAAAAATCACAATTTTACAGCAAAATAAGCAAAACAGATTGTAATAGGCATGTTAGATTATCAAAATTGCCGACTACGAGCAGTTTATAAGTCTAGCAGACACATATTTTTACAAAATTTTTGCACAGCTTTTTAATGTAAAAGCTAAACTCTTTCAGTTCAGGAAAATATTTTGGAACTCATAATTTTCAGACCATTGCATGATGTTCTAAGTCATAATCCCTTATGCCATTCCCTCCATAGTAGCTTCAGAGATACAATGGCACTTGGTGCAACTTTTGCTATGATGTGCCCTACTCACATGTGTTTATTAAGGCATTACAAAGAACAGCCACAGCAACCACTGTACAATGCAGCACACACTGGTTATCATTTCTGAATCCATGTGAGAGCAGGAACAAGAATTACAAGTGTCTTCAGTACTGTACCATTCTTAATGCAGTTTCTCAGCTTGTTATACTGTTCTTGTTTCTTTAATAAAGGTAATTTTTAAACAGCAACTCATATAACAAGTTCTTAATTGGCAGGGTCCCTGAGCCCTGGGATTTCTGGCAGGAAAGCTGGTGATATTGCTTATGGCACCAAACAATCCAGAACATATCCAAGATAATGTGTAAGAAGAATACTGAGAGGGTTCTTGGAAACTTGTTTCTATTTTGTTCTTCCTCTTGTTTTTGTCTGCTGTCAAGATTTCTGTCATTTAATGTATGGAATGATAGGGATAGTTTGTCTGCTCCAAATTAGACCATTCAATTACTTTATGAAGTTTCCAGCCTATGGGTAGCTGCAGATTAGAAAAAAAATGTTTAGCCAATAGTTTGTGAATTTGAAAAAGGCAACATTTGAATGAAAAGGGAATTGATGATTAATCTAGGCTAGTGGTACAGAGATTATTTTTGAGGTAATACTACATTTGGCATAAAAAATTTCAGTATTTGCTTGTACCAAGTATATAACATCTTCCCAGCTGTGGAGTTCTGCCACACCTTCTCTTTTTGTTTTGCATACTGTGCCAGGCAAGCAGAAGGAGCCCATAAGCTTTTCAGCACACAATATTTTTGGGAACAATGATTCCTTTTATAAAGTCGCCTTTTGTTTGAAGTAGATAGAAACAAAGCCAGTTGCAAGGTAATTATAACCTGAAAGGAAGTCATGCTGGATTGTGATTCTAGGGTATTAAATGACTGTCACAAGGTTGGAAGTAGGTGTGCTGGCAAAGGAGCCCCAGGAATTCCCTTGAGGTTTCCTGGGAATTGATGGAGAGGTTCATTGTAATCATGATGTGTCCTCCTGCTACATGAAATACCAGCACCGCCAGCCCTCTGTTTCTCTACAGGCAGAAGATGAGTCCAGAGTAGCCTGGGGACCCAGAGCTGGCAGATAAGGCACCAGAGTTTTCTGGTTTGGCTGGAAAAAGAATTAAGGTTCACATACTTTCTGTGTGCTCTGGGAGGTCCAGCAATCATGGAGTGATTCAGAGTTTCTGAATTAGCTAATTCAGAAGAATTTATGTTCATACACTTAAGTGTGTAGGTTTATCATGCATTTTTGTCACTGAGTTTTATTTCCTCAGAAACAGAAGCGCATCAGCAGCAGGTCTGCTGGTTTGTGTACCATATTTACATAACTGGAGGTTCACATTTAGAACAAGAGGACACAGGCTTTAGCTATGCCAGGGAAGGTTTAGATTGGATATAAGTTCTTCACAGCAAAGATTGGGCATTGGAATGGACTGCCCAGAGAGGTGGTGGAGGTGTTTAAGAAAAGACTGGACATGGCACTGAGTGCCATGGGCTAGTTGACGAGATGGTGTTTGGTCATAGGTTGGACTTGAATGATCTCAAATGTCTTTTCCAACCTAGTTGATTCCGTGATTTCTGTTATCCTGAAATGACTGCCATGAATTCATAGGATTGAATTACTTTAAACAGTAGGTAACCATCAAGGGTAAGGAAAAGAAAGGAGTAAACTTGAATAAATAGGAATGAGATAAATGAGTTAAATTGGAAAAGCAGCAAGAAATAATGTGCCTTGGGAAAATCACTAAAATGATCTATGGAGAATGATATTGTTGAAGAGCTACTGTGATGTAAAGTAGTCAGCAAATCCAGGGAGCTGTCACATGTTTTATCAAACTGGCTAATTTGCTCTCTGATTTCTAACATCTTCATTCTACACGGTCCATACAGGCATGCAATAATGTATGTGTCCTTCATACCATAAAGACTTTTTCCTTTGCATTTAGACCAACCATTATAATCCATCTCCTTTGTTGTCAAAACACTGCTAATAATTTAGAAATAATTAAAAGCTTGTACAAGAAACATTCATCCTTCATTTTCTGAAAAGATTAAATTCCTATAGAGGATTTCATTCTCTTTTTGATTAGAGCTGCCTGTCCCAGCAATGGCTTGTGAAATCTTTTCACTATGATCAACACTCAACTTTCAGCCAAATGTCAGACTGAGGAATATTTGAATGCTATAACTGTTTATCAGAAATCAGTACTCTGAGCATTGGTTTCTCTCAGGCTTTTTGATCCTCGACCTTCAGTACTTATTTATTTGTATATTTATTTGCTGTCCATTAAGTTTGCTATTAAGTTTACAGTAAATTAAAATCACAATGTATGACTGTCTTTTGTCTAGCAAGGATGGAATATATACTGAGACTAGCACTATATAGAAAATACAGTGTATAATTGTAAACACACTTTTCTATGTACAAATCAGGAGAGAATCCTTAATGAAAGAATTCCTCAGAACAACTCAGACTTTGATCTTTAAAGAGCTTTTAAGAGCTTTAAAATCAGAATTATGTGCTGAACTCTGTATTAAAAGGTCTGTTATTGGTGTTCCAGTATCAAAAGCTCTGCAAAAGAGGAAGTGTCAAAACTGAGGTGACTTGTGCATGTTGATATATATCCTTGGTGCTTGACAGCCTCACTGCAAAGAGCTGCTTGAGGAAAGAAGACAACAATAATTCCTTTGAACTGTTAAAGCCTTTCTTACCTCTACTTCTCTCAGTCCCTTTTTCCTCCCCCAGCCCCATCATCCACCATGCCCTCTCCACCATGCTTCTTGTTCTGCTTTAATTTTTCAATTTGTTTTGAAAGACAACAAAAATTTCCTGTCCAGGTAATCTTTCAAGAGCTGGAGAGGGCAGCCAGCTCTGGCTGGCGGTGCTCTTACAATCTGCTGTGCAGTCTGCCAGGGTCATCCTGTGGCACACCCACTTCCAAACTTCAGGATCATGCCGTTTTCCCACACAGCGCTCCAGCTAAGCAGAGAAAGAAACTCTCTTCTTTCATATGCTCCTGTTCCTTAGTCCTGTTAAGAAGGATAATTCAGAAAATAAACATTATGTTTTACGGGGGCTTTGCAACAGTAACATGTGAACCACATAATCTAAGCATTGATGCAAAGCTAGCACTGTGGATACAATTTGTGCAGAAGCAAAATCTGGCTGCTGTTTAGGTATTTCAAAAGCAGCTGAGCTCTGCCCCAACTCAGAATTTATTCTGAGTGCACTGACCATGAAAACCTGGCAACACAGTTAAAACTCAGATCAATGCATCAGAGAGAGCAGATAATAATCTGCTTCTAGAGTCACCAGACAGATCCCACAATATCACAGACCCAGGTTTCACCTGCTATCATCAGATAGTGCAGTGCTGCCAGGGTGCTCATAAACTTCCCAATCCCTTAGGCAGGAGGCTCTGGGGAAAAGGAGAGCAGGAAAAGAAGCAAGGCAGCAGCAGTGGACAGGTGGTGCCTGCAGATCCTTCAGTTGATCTCCTCCTGAGTAATTCCAAAAAAAATATGTACGTGTCTGACTTAAAAATGTGAATTCTTAGACATCATATGGGAATCTGATAAATAAGGATTAAGAGGCAGGAATCTCTGCATCATAGTGAAATACTTCAGAGTCATCCAAAAGGGTGATTTTGGATGTCTTTGAAGCACAGAACCCATATTTGCACTATAAAGTGCAAGTCTCTTGCTTCCAGGGGCAGTGTTTATACTGAACACTCCAGTGACATTTCCAGAAGAGACAAGAATTGTGTGTCATGCCAAGAAACTTCTTTGGTAACTTAAGGGTGATTAATATATCAGCACAACTTTTATGTATGTTCTAATGTCTCTTTTTGCGACCAGAAGCTCTGTTGCTTAGGGTTTGGAAAACGAAATTAGTATTCTCTGTGTGGCAGACTGTTTGTGTGTAGCTTTTGTATTTAATAAAAGGAAATTATATAAAAGTCTGGGATGTCATTCTCAATTTTGTACATGAGCCTTATGAAAATAAGGAAAAAACGGAAAAAACCCACCAATTTTTCTATTGTGTTTCCAAGGAGAATTCATAACTAAAAGGAAAAAAGTACTTATTCCTGGAATAAGCCAGTGCAAATAACCATAGGACCTTTCTTTATTTGAACAACACTCCACCAAGTTTCCTTACAAACGCCAATTACAGTTGCTACATCCAATCTTATTTGCTCTGCCAACCTGTAGTAATAGCTGTCACGGTTTATGTTATGAATACTACACTATGACAGGGTCTGTATATTCACAAAAATATCCAGCACGCACTGCCTAGTTCTCTTCGCAGACAGGAAAAGGAAATGTTAATGCCAATCAGTTGTTGTTTATCACCAGGGCTGGGAGTGGATAGTTTTAGAAATGAAAGGAAGGTGCACAGTCCAAGTCCTTATTCCTGCTTGTTGTCTATAGTCAGCAGTCATCTGCTTGCTTTGTGTTACTCCATGGTGATTGGATGACTTAGTAAAATTAGAAAAGAAATGCTGTATTGTTTCAAAATACATGTCTTGGAAAATGTTTGCATAAGTATATGACAAATACATACTCACCTCCAAATGGAGCTTTAAATTTTCATCTTCCCAGGGCATTTGATATAACTGTGTGAGAGAAGAAGGAAGAAAAGAGTGCATGCAGAAGGCAGTAGGTTTTATATGAGAGTTCTTCCTTCCAAATCAGTTGAATGAAAACTACACAATCAAATACATAGGAATTAGGAGTATGACTCCTAGTCTGGAAAGCAAATTTTAGCATAATGTCTGGCAGGGGACGATTTAGGATGTGGTTAGAGGAGTGGAGCTGTAGGCAGAAGTTGTACCTTAGTAAATTACTGATGAATAATTCTGATAAAGAAACAAAACTAATTATTGGGTTGTGATGGCAACTGTAAAATATAGTTTTTTGCTTGATGATGCAAACAAGGCTTGACATTGATGAAAATTAATTTAGACTGGAAGAAGCAATGTTTTGAAAATTCTAATTAAATCAGAGCTGGTTTAAGTTGCAATATTTGTAGGGGAGATACAAACAGGTGTCTTACCAACGTGAACATCAAACCAGGTGATGTTGAAATGGATTACAGTCTTTTAGCCCATCTTCCAACGTCATACAGAAGAGGATATATATCAACTGTATGTATACTCATATGTCCTTAGCTGTGATTATTCATGCTCATTTTGGGATTTCAAGAGCTGATCATAGGAGAATGATTATTCTTCAGCTTCCAGCACCCATCTTCCAAATTATCTCTAAGCAGGGCAGAAAATTAACAGCAGCTCCTTTTTCTTTTGAAAATGACCTATTTGCAGAGTCCCACGCAAATAAAATACCCTGAATGACTTTAATTTCCTCTAGTCTTTGCTGCTTTTTACAGGACAAATCAAGGAAAGGACAGATTACTGGGTCTAGATTTTACTTTAGGTCAGATCAACTCAAACTTGGAGTGACTGTTGACTTCCTAGTAAGATTGCTCTAAATTTACAGTCATGCAAATCAGAAAACAAATTGACTCATAAGATTGCATGTCCTAATTTTTTTTCTTAATTATTATTTTCCTAGAGCTTGTCTTGGCACCACCTTGAAATTTACAATGCAATTCAGAGCAATTAATGTGAATGTTAAAATAATGGCTTCTCGCCTTGAAGGTGATTTAATCTCAGTTCAGAAATTAATTATTTTTCATTTAGTTTTGTATTGCTACTTTGTTTTTAGAGTCACCATTTCAGCCCATGTTATTTCAATTTCAGCAGTCAGGTACTGAGCAATACTGCTTATCAGACTTCACTTCGCAGCAAACTAACCAGAGGTTTTGTCAGCCTGATTCCTAAATTCTTCTAAAAGCAGGCAATCAGTTCAACAGATAGTAGTAAAAAACAGAAAATATTTGAAACATTTGGATGGGGTTTTCCCATCAGGCACAACTTAAATTGTAAACACTGTATTCATTGCATACTTATTGGTGGTATATAGAAAACTTCATTTTTCTTTGTGAGGACAAACTGGTTTATTCATTAATGAAAAATGTCTTTGTGTCCTGAGTAAGAACTGGTTGTTTTGATTGTGGCAGTTAAAGTTAAGTGATGTTTTAGATGAGCTGGTGTATTATAGGATCGATTTGTGTTTGCTAAGTAAAATTTGACATTTAATAATGCTAAAAGAACTTCTGGATTACTTGCTGCTAATAACCAGATGAAAAATAATAACACAAGAGCTATGAACTTCCTATTTCTGATTTAGAGCAAGACTTAAATATAGTCACAGTCAATAGTTATAATCACGGGAAAGGAAGCCAGAGCATAAGTGTTTTAAAAGTTTGTTAGAAAACTGCATTTTCTTAATGTTCTCTTGCTTCTGTAGAGGCCTGGGAATCTCCAGGGGAGAAGCGGGAGGGAGGATGTGGGCAGCAGGAGATGAAATATTTTTTTCTCAGGAGGTTAAACTGATTAATCAGTTTTAATCACAGCTCAGAAGACTTGTCATTCTGCATCTGGAAACTGAACTCAGAAATGTGTAACTATGCCTTCTCTTCATTTGAGACAAAAGCAGAGATGACAGGTTTTACCACCTTCCACATGTTAGAGAAGCAATATGAAGGTTCACGAGGCTTTTTTCCTCTGGCTAGAAGCATTAGCTCAGTTGTACATTGAAAGCACTGCTGTGCCTGGAGTTATTGCAGACACAGTCCTAGGGTGGTCCATCACTGCAGGGAGCTACTGTAGAAACAGAGAACAAAGGCATGGTCTCTCACTACGACCCAGCTTGCTGTCAGAAAGCCTAATACAACAGCACCATCAGACACAACTGTTCCTAGGGTTTCTAAGATTTACATTGCACAACTTTGCCTATATTTTTATGTAAATAAAGAAAACCCCGCAGAAAAACTCAAGACTAGTCAAATGAAGCTATGACGTTCCAAGCAAGTGTGGCTGAATATGCCAGCCTTCACACTTCAGAGGAAACGATAACTACATTTTCAAGAAACAAAATTCAGAACTTGTGGACGTATTCATGTTGTAATTTAAATGAATTTAAAATTATAATTCATTATAATTGTAATTGTAATTAAAATTAAAAATTACAATTAATTTTAACTATCACAGTTCTGTTTTGCTTATTTTATTTATAAATTTCCCATTCCCTTTCATTAGTGTATGAAAAAATATCTGAAAGCTGAGCAGACTTAGTGATTTTTTTTTTTAAATTTATTTCATCTTTGACAAAGTGATAATTATGTGTAGTTTAAATATCTTTGGAAAATATAATAAATGAAAGCAGTACTTTTATCAACCCATGAATGTAACAGCCCTAATACAGATGTTATACTCTTATCTGGATGCTTTTATCTTAGAAACTTAATATGCTTCACAGACATACATAAGCTGCTTAAATAGTGTATAAGATGAAAGCAGTTTATAGAGGTAAAATCTATTATTATAAAAACCACTACTGATTTGGTACTCTTTTGGTATTCATGTAGAGAAACTGCATTTTTGTTAACACACATTTGGGTAGCAAATTAATGGAAGTATTCATTTAGGATGAAATAAAGCTCGGCTGAGAAGACTAATGCAGCTTTAGGAAAACAATTAAGTCAAAGTCTTACTGGGACTTTATTGGGACCTGGGTGCTGCATAAACCTTTTTGCATGAACATGTTTTCCATTTTGAAGACATAGCATAAAGATCTTGAGTTTGGAAATTGATTTTGAAATTGAAGGGGATTTAAAATTAAAGTTGTATGTCTCTATTTCTGTTTTTAGTTTGTGTTTTAAACTCAAGAAGTAGAGAAACCCCTGAGGTGTGGAAAATCATTTACATACAAAAATTCTATAGTGCATTTCTTGTAAGGACAACTTTAGATATATCAAGTACAGCATTTTTAATACCTCAGCTGTTGTTAAAATTTCCCTATACAGTTATTATTTTACAATTAGATTTACTGTATTGGGACCTGCTTTGAGACTTAAGGAATATAATTTGGCTGCTATCCATTTCCACTNGACAATCGTTGGTAACTGTCCCAAGAGCAGGGCTAGCCAGTAGCAGCAGCCCCAGGGACTTTTACATGCCGGAGGTCTGTTGTTCCTTATTGCTTCAGGCTCTACAGCCTTCTAAGGAGGCAGTATGCTGGAAGGCACCACAGGCATTGGGTTTCCTTAAACTGAGACACTCACCTCCCCAACTCTGCTCTCCACAGGTCATGAATTAATCTCTTTCTTGCTGCCTGGGGTGTTTTAGATGTATCTACAAGTCTCCGTCCTTTCCTCCCTGACTTCTCCTCAATATAGATTTAAAGGTGGGATTGATGCAGAAGTGTCTTCCCTCCTTATCTTCTCAAATTCCCTCCACTTCTCAATAGCCCCCTGTGCAGGGAGATGCCGACCTCCACACTGCCCGTGGGAGCAGTCTCTGGGAAATCCCCAGTATGGTGTTCATGTTACCTATTTGCAAAAGTAGGGGAAAGTTTAAGCTAGCCCATACCTTGTGGTTGAGTCCCAGCCTTAACATTTATCACAGGATCAAATCTATAGGAAAACCCCTGGGTCCCTGCTGAGGTGAAATTAGCTTGAAGGGGAAAAGGTAGAGAAAACTTGCACAACACATCAAAATTGAACTCTTTCTGGCTCTTGTCCCCAGCAGCATACTCCTCAGAAATTCATTTTGTTTACAAAAATGAAAAGTCTTTATCCCAGTGTTGAATATAGATCTTAGTACAATGTACAGAACTGAGTACCTTGAATATGTTTACTAACCCAATAAATACTGTTTCATTAGGACTAGAACGACTTTTCACTTGGCTTGCTTTCAGTCACAAACCTCTCTCTCAATCTTTCTTATATTTCTTCTCTTCCTGAAAAACCCATCAGAGACTGATAAAACATACATCTATTGATATTTTAGACTTTTCATTCTGTCATGGAATCAAATAATTCCGCACCTCCTGTGCTCTTGACAACTTTTGTATATAAGATGCCAGTGACACCCCAAAGAGGCCCCTCTGTTATGCTGTTAGTGTTCTGATATTATAGATTTATATTACAGATTTATATATGCCCAAGTCAATATGACTCAGTGCAGGACATGCATGTGTGGGACTTTCTGGATACTTTGATACTTAAATAGCCAGAATTTCTGCAGCTGATTAAAGAGACATCTCCTTTCTTTAATTTTTGTTGCTGTTTGGTAGGCACAGTGTAGAGCTAGGTCTGGATGTGAGGCTGATTGCTGCTCTATCAACCCTGCTGACAGACCAAAAATTGCTATTTTCTCTGTGCAGTGTGGTAAAATCTGTGCAGATGCCACATCCATTTGAAAGGTAATGGAGTATTTGTTGGATACATGGATTTGTCTTATTCTGAGATGTTGTGGGCTTCTAAAGCAGTATCCAGCCTTGGCTCACAGTACCAGACTAGGCATAGGGAGAGCAGTTAGCCCTGAGGAAAAAGCAGACAGCTTTCTTCAAGTGCTTTTAGCTGACATTCAAGCCTGGCTTTCCCACACTCTGCATGGCTTGTTGAGTGGAGAGGACTGCAGGAAAAAATGGGAGACAATTGTTCACGAATGTCCAAAGCTTTAACAGTCATGCAGTATGTTCACATGAGATGGTGAGATGCAGTGAAATAGACTGTCCAGATCAGGTTGTGAGCTGTTTCCTAATTATTTCATATCCTGAAGGGCTCTTCTTGCCTTACTGAAACCTTTCTGAGACAAGCCACACACTTAAAATCTTCTAATGACTGTTTCAGCAATAAGTAGCATTTTACAGTAAGTATTTTACCCTTTGTAATCCATGAAACTAGTTGTTATATGCAGCAGAGTCACAGGAAAGAGAGCCAATCCTGATGTGAGGGATCACTGGTTTCCAACTTTACTTTCAAAAAATCCAGTAAAGGTGCTGACCATACTTTTGGAAATGTTGCAGATCCAAATCATATGGATTGCATTTGAACTCCCATACAATCAGCCGCAGTCCTTAGCTAGAGGTCAGTCAGTGTTCACATCGGGTTTACATCACATTTCATCTCCTAGTAAATCTCTGGAAGTAAATGTCATCTAGTCAGGCTACTCATCATCTGCTCTAGGTTAGGCTACTATGTGACAATTTCAATTGAGATCTTAAAAGTAATAGACTACCACTTTTTTACTTTTGCCATTTAAAAAAATATGGACGTAACTAATCTGCACAGAGTTTAACACTCTACAGTGTTGGTAGCAAACAAACTACACTCTCTTTTCTTTGCATCACAAATAAATAGAAAATATTATTGAAATAGTTGCTTTAACAGAGAGGATTACAAATGTAACATCATTGGATATTTTGTGGCTATTCTACTTTTCTCAGCCATTATTATTTGCAGCAGGGTCTTTCAGTTTTTATTTTCCTTCTGTTTGGGAATAGCTTGTTCTTGTAATTGATCCCTGCAGGGATTTTTTTTTTTTTTTCCTTTTTAAAGGATATTTCCAATTAGGCCAGCAGTCTGTTTATATGCTGGCATAAAAGAAGCACACCACTTTCAGTAGAATGAATCAATTTTTAGATTGTGAAGAAAATGTGTTAAGGATGTCTAAGATCAAAGTTTTTAACAAAACTAACAAGAAAGCTTGTCACAAATGAAAAAAAATAATCTTTCTGCAACGAAGAAAATCTTTGTAAGAATTTGGTCATAGATCTAAAGCCCTCAGTGCGCAGACTCCAAAGCATATGTTGATAATTTCTGGTTTAAATATACTGAGAAGAAATGCAGTGTCAAAACTAGGACAAAATGTTTTTGTAGTGATATCTGTTATTTTTCTATGAAGAACCACAGTTAAAAATATAATTATATGCTGTGATGACAAGTTTCTAGTACTGGGGGGGAAAGCAAGGAGGAGTTAATGGGTAGAAAAGCTTACCAGATGATGAGCATTTTGTCTGTGGGCATGCTAATGAAGGAAGACTCTTATTCATAACATTTTTTAAAGATGACTCTATTTTGCTTAAAATTATTTATTACTGTATTATTCTACTTTCATCAAGTTTCACATAAAATGCACAATAGAGGCTTTACCTGGACACCCAGTACATTTCCTATTTAGTTTCCAAATATAGTTGTGCTAGTGTTTAGAAACAAGAGTACTATCAGCAGTTAGAGATAATTCCTATAAATAAACTGGTTTCCCTTTTTGAGACACGTATGAACTCAGTAAAACTTTGTATTCACTTGCTGCACTCAGTATTTGCTGTATTCAAATGTCATTTAACATTAACATTTAACATTAACAACATAGACCATAGTTTATAAAGTTTTTGTTAATGCAGTAGTTTCATTGAGCAAGTGTATTTTACTAGTTATCTTCAGTATTGCTTTGCTTTAGTTTTCAAGATAAGCTGTATGAAATAGCACTGATATGACTGGAGTTTCAGAATTGCCTTTTAGTTACTTTTATTGATAATCCTTTACTTACTTGATTGAATTTGCAAAGGTAATTTAAATAACTCCTCTCAAAATATGAACCCTCAAGACCTAGTAATTAAAATTAGTCTGTGGTCTAAGCCTTTGTCTCGACAGACTAATTGAAGTATATCTCAGGGTATGAACACCTGGTTTTATTGGATTGTTCCACCAGCTTGTTTCCAGATCCTGAATCATATCTCTGATTAAGGTCCTATCCATGTAATCTGGATTTCTCATATTCACAGGAGGCAAGTGAACTGCATTTCCCAGGATTCCTGCTGTTTATGTATGACTCTGATGCATGACGACTGTCATTTTACTGAGCTGATGCAAAAGCAGAGCTCCCACCCTTCTGTAATCTCCTGCTGGCTGGTCAGCTGAGTAACAGCAGGAAAGCGGTGACACACGACCCACAGTGCTGTGACACTTCCATTCACACTTTTTCACTTCACCTAAGTAAGATGAAAAGTATCTCTGCCTTTCTGAGCTGACATCTTCACCTCTCACTCTCTCCTGGTTATTAAGCTGTGGCAGAGACAGGTTTTCAATAACTTCTCACTTCCACCAGTCAAATAAAATTGTATATATATTCTGATGGCATTCCTGGGGTTTTCACAGCAATTTCAGCTCCAGTTGAGAGAAAAGAAGCTCTGATATAGTCCAGATGATAGTCCCTAGATGTCCCTACTCCTGGTACAGAAGTGGTTTAGCTCTCGTTATAATCATTGTTCAGCTCTTATTTCAGTAGAGCTTCATGTCTGTAGCTATCCTATAGCACAGGCTGCATCTGTAGATTTCAAAGCAACAGGATTTTTTATGCTGGATGTGGTCTAAGTGTTCATTGGTGGGAACAGTTATTCAAATTACTGTTATTAGTACTTTTTGCAAAAATGCAAACCATAATTGACTAAAAAAAGCCCTAAAGGAATAAAAGTACTTTTCATCGGAAATGAAAACTGACAAGCTCCTACAACCACAAAACAGCACAAAAATGTGATTCCTGTTAAAAGTTGTTGTAAACCTTTTTTTATTGTAGGTAAGAGACCTTCAGAAGATGAAAACTTTAAAACCTGTGATCACATTTTTATTGAATTTCAGGTGTGAATGTTGTGAAGTAAGCCTTTTTCATTACAGTTGTTCCTGATACAAATAACATTTGATCTGGCAAGGTAAATATGTTCTCAGAGTCTATAATAGCAGAGAACAAGTATTTAATTTCTCTGGTATTGGATTCTTCCACTGTAAAACATTTAGTGACAAACATATCCTTCTCTCAAAATAAATTTTAAAATTATACATTTTTCTACACTTGAAAATATTTTAGACAGCCAAAACTCACTGGACCCTCTAGTCCACCTCTTTGCTTAATAGGAATTTCTTTCTTATAGTACTTCTGACTTGCCAGTTTAGTCTGTTAAGGTTGTTTGCCAGTTTGACACTTTAAGAACTTGCTCTAGAGCTTCAAATGTATCCTAAAAACTAATAGTTCATGGTGCCAGATGTCATGGTATAAGCCCCAGCTGAAATCAGGACACCAGGAAATGATCTTCCCTTTGCTTGGATATAATTGAGTACCCTCCTTATAACAATAAATAAAGTCCTCCCTTTCTTGGAGCTGCACTGTTGGGGGTTTTGCCCCTGCTGCCAGCCTCTTCATTATTTTTGAGACACTTGTGCTTCATTGCTGTGAATAATTTATTTGAAGATGTAGACACAGCCTGTGAGAATAAAGTTTCACTTATTCTGTTACAATTTCCAAAATTATTTGGTACCCTTCTACACTTTAAATATTTATCCTGTTCTTGTCAATTTGTTTAGACAATGTATTTTGTCACTCTTTTACCAAACTTAAGGACTTCTACTCCTCAAACTTTTCTATTATTTTCTTTAATCTTTAGCTATTTTGTAATTATCTTGTACAGATTTAGTTGGCTGGAACAAAACTCTATTACTCTGTGGTAAGACCAGATATATCTTTCAACTTTTCAGTCTTCCCAATATGAAATATAGTAGAAATTCACATAAGGCTATGGATCATGAAGATGTCTAAGGTAAACTGAAATTAATTTATAACTAAATTTATTAATTTATATTAATTGATATTAATTTTTAACTGAAAGG
>VXBB01024649.1:491375-504308 GCA_013399915.1 Illadopsis cleaveri | reverse complement strand
AAAAAAAAAAAAAAGCCATATTAAATCTGTTGAATGAGATTAGAATCAGTTATGCCACAGACTGGTGGAAATATGCTAGGTTATGAATGGGATTCTTCATGGGTTTTTTTACCATTTCGGTGTGTGGGATAGAGTGTTCACTTATTCAGAGAAATAATCAATATGTTACACCTTACTGTTGGGAGCTTTATATAATAAATTTCCAATATTTTATAAAACATTCAGATGAATGTCAGTTGTAGAAAATAGTTTCAGCAGAATTAATTTCCTTGGAATTCCTTCAGAATTAAACCATCTCTATTTGTCCTGTGGTTAATTGCTACAGAACTAGTAGTCCTCATCTTTCTCTGACAGCAAAAAAAAATCTAGTGGATGTATGCTATCAGTTCTTTTAGTGTAAAAGCAAAAAAGTTTTTTGTTTTGTATATACCACATTCTCTCAGATCTTGGCTTACCTATAATGTCAAATATCACCCAAGCATATAGAAAATATACAGATCATTATTTTCTTTCTGCATAGTAAAAATGTGGAAAATACAGCAAACCATTTTAGTACTTTATATGTTTTATGCAATCTTAATGCAATTTAGTAATTAATTTTTTAGAATCCATTCTATAAGCTGCAGGTCTAAACTTGTAGGGAAACAGACTTCTTTACAGACAAGCATATTTGGAAATTGCTGTTTCCTATTGAGCATTTTGACTGAAAACATAAATGCTGTCCATCATTTACTATGATCCAGACTTAATATTGTTTTTTCAGAAAACAAATACGTGAAAAAATAATCCTTCTTCACTCTTTTATACTTTCTGAACTTATTTGCCTCTATGAGATATTAGAATAAATCATTAATAAGAACAGTAGAGCTTTATTCCACTTTTGCATGGATGGAAGTGAACTGAATAAAAAATAAGAGGTCAATAGAATTTTTTAGAAAGGTCATTATTACCACAGATATAAAGAAACTCAGACATTTGCATATATTTAGAAGAGGTTCAGGTGAAGATCATATGGCAAACAGAAGAATAAAACAATGAAAAAGAAATCAGGACTGTTTGTTATTTAATAGGCTATTTAATCAAAGACTATTAAGAGTATGATAGCGCACAGCAGCCTGGAAGTGAAGAACATGAGTGGTCTGACAGAAGCCTCACAAGGGCAGAAAAGTCACTCCAAAAAGCTTTTGAGCACATGGAACCTACATGGGCTGCACCCACAGCCGGTGGGATTCTCCCATGCAACTCTCTTGAAGGTTAAGTTCAGGTTAGCAGGAGACACATACACAGAGAGAAACCTGCAAAGTCCAATTAAAAGAAAATGTAGATTTATTAATCCAGTTGATGGCAATCTTCTGCAATGCTGAATGATCTGAATTTCCCCTCTGGGTTTACTTGCACTCTCTATGTCCACTACTGAGGATGAGCTCAGGGAGCAGAGGCAGGGTCCTGGTGAGTGGCTGTTCTAATTAGGTGCGATAGCCTCGCTCAAGACCTGGGACAGTATCATTATTCCACTTGGGTTTCTCAAATCAAATTTCATTTAGACATGCAAAGTAGGGTTTGATATTTACCTGGCTTTAAGAAAAAGGTCAAATTAAATAGCTATTAGCTGCTTCCTATTAGCTTTAAGGACTTTTCTTCCAAAGGCATGAATACATCTTGAAGAATAATTCAGTTGGGGCTTGGTCATAGTGATTAGGTAAATAGATTTTATACCCATTTATAAAAATAAGGGATTAAAGCAATTTACAGAATGGCACACCGGTGACTCCTTTTGAGAATGGAGCTGAGTGCAACCTGTTGACTTCTGTAACTATGCAATAATTCACTCACAAGGACTCTGTGCTTAAGTATATACAGGGGAAGATGTTTGAATGGGTCTTTTTATTGGAAAGTATTGATTCATGACCTGGTTTTTAAAATATCAAGGAAACAAAAATGTTGGTTGTTTGGAAAGCTCTTTACTTGTTAGAAGAAAAAAAAAAAAGTATCTTCCTAAAGAAAGAAAAACCTCATTGCCATCCACTCTTAAAATACAGCTCTTAGAGAATTAAGTTGTCTGAATTTGCTTGCATTTCCCTTCTATCAATTGAAGCTAAATTGCAGTGAAATTATTTAATGGAAAAATCTGCCTTGAAGTGACCTTCTAATAGGAAATTATTCTTTTGTAACTTCCTGGTTTTGCAAAAAGACATTCCTATTTAATACTGATATAGACTTTTTGAAAAACAGTTACAGGTTAGGTTATACTGATGTGTATCAGACTATGGAAAGAAAAAGTACTTGATGCCGCCAGCAAAATGAATGAGAAATATATATATGTGTGTATATATATGGTAAAGTGAAAGCCCCATGAATTCTTTCCTGAATAGCTACCAAATGAGCTATAAAATCCCAAACTCCTGCCCAGTGTCCCTGTGTATCAGTTATCCTCAAATACCTCATTGGCAATGTCATTTTTCTCCTCACTTATGTGATTAGGTTTTGACTGGTGCTCCCTGCCTTTGACTAGGCCAGAGGAAGGCACTGTCAGTGTAATCATCTGGGATTTGTTTCCTCAGGTACACGGCCTCCAGATTTGTTCTCTTGTTCTTCTGATTGGCTTGATTTCTGGACAAAAGTTTCAATGAATAAATGAAAAAACCTGGCAAACCCTGGCAGTCTCGAATGAGCTCTGACCTGCTGTGTTGTGGGGGCTGTGAGTGGGAAGTTACATTGTGATATTTCCTTCACAGGATCCCAACCCAGCAGTGCACCTGGAAGAAACTGCAGCCAATGGAAAGCAAGGTGAAGCTATAGCACTTGAGAGCCAGCCAGGCACTCAGGTCACGAAACTGAGACCCTGCTGCACTGGCTTCCTATACCTGGGGTTTTTTTGGCACACACAGAGTAAAATCCCAGCTTTTCACCTCCTTTGGGTAACAAGGGCTTGCAAATGTGGTAATAGCTCTAGAGATTTTGTGTGCTGTCTCTGACCATAAGCTCCCTGTAAGCCACATCCCCATCATTCCCTAAAACACTCCTGTACTGGAGACTGTAATATGGGTGGAGCTATAAATGTCTTCCATTTCCCCCTTCTGACACAAGTATTCCTCTTTCTTCTTCCACTATAGGTTAGGGCCCCCCATTTCCAGATGACCTTCTCATTGCCCATGCCAGCAAATCTGCATATTCATGGCTCCAGTTCACCTTCTGCTAATGGCCAAATTTTTTAGTCCTAAGCAGTAGTAAGGCTTCGGTTATACTGTTTTCCTTTCTTTTTCTCTCTTTCTTTCTTACCTTATAAACTAAGAGGAGCTTTGCAAATGTGCTTAAATTACTCAAATAGACAAGAGGTTAAAATTGCAAACAGAGGTGTTGGAATAAACTCAGTGTGAAATCTTTCAGCATTGGAATTAGGAACAATATTTCCAATTACACTGGAATTTGTTATTTCCCAGCTCTCAGATTTTTACAGGTAAAGCACGCATTTTTATTTCAACTTCTAAGAAAAGCTTTTCCTCTTTTCTTTTTGTGAAAGAAAAAACAAGTATTGATAAGTAGAGATACTACAGTGAAACATTGATTCATCTAGGTCCTGTCATTTGAAAATTATTTCTAGTAGCAAAATACAGATGGTATATTATGATGGTATATAGATGGTATATGCCTTTTTGAATGAGGTCACAGGAATGCAACAGTACAGACTCATTTCTGCTGACACTTTGTATCTCAGGAATTGTTTCCTGTGGTTCACTGATGAATCTTTTTTTTTTTATTATTTGCCCTTGTCTGACACATTTTACCTCTACCCTGGCAGGAAAAGTCATTTCCTCCTCTGAGTAAATGAGTGATAGAGGACAGATGAAAGGACAGAAATGTGCAAGTGCCATCAAAATCCTCATTTTTGATTTTTAATATGCTCCTGCTGTTGGTGTGGAGCGTTTCTCTTGCAGTTGAAAGCACAGCCAGCATGGGAATATTGATAGGTTTACATGAATCCTAAAGAGTCCTAGCTTATTTGTATTCACTAATAATGTAGAGCTTGGAGGATACTGCCTGCACAGATACATTTTCAGCTGGAAAAATTGTGAAGCAGCAGTAAGGATTTGTGAAAAGGTGTGATGGGGACACAGAGGCATTTGGAAAAGCAAGCTCAGATCAAAACAGTCTACAGTGAGATTTAAGTGTTAGTCTCTCTTTCAAAGCTCAGGTAAACATTAATACATATCCAAGCAACTATGATTCAACATGGTCCCTCATGAATACATTTTGCCTTTTAAAAGTCTTACCAGCATTCTGGCAGCAATTAATATTCTGAAGTGTCAGTAGTTAAGTTAATATTACTTCCTTCAAAATCTTTGAATTCCTTTATTAATTTATAATTTATTAGTAACTTCAGTGGAAATGCAGATAATCTTAATCTCTTAAATTGAACCACATTTTCTGAGGTAGGATTTTTGGATTTTTGAAAAAGCTGGAGACACTGGATGCTAAATGCGTGTTCAAAGTCAATAGGTACTTTTCGTTGATGGATAAGTATACCAATGCTTTAATTTTCATTAATTATTTAGTTAGTAAATTTACATTTGGCACACAGTATTGAGAATGGCAGGGAAATCCTGCACCATTTTGATGATATATCCACAATACAGCAAAAAATCTAGTGAATCCTGCTGTGTGCTGTATTGATAATGTGCTCAAATATAGCAGCTCAGGCACATTCCTACACTGGTCTGCATTGGCTGGCTAGTGCTACCAGTACTACATTGCAAGTGTTTGACCTCCTGAAGACCAAGGTTTTCCAAATGTTAACACAAAACTAACATGTTCACTTTCCTAATAACATTGGTATATCCCTTGCCTTTAGTTCTCACTAAAATATGAACATCACTTCCAAGAAAAAAATATAAAGAAACCATCTGGGGTGTGGAGTCCAGGTCTTTTATGGTATTTCAGCACGGAGCCACTTGAGCAGCCACTTGTTTCCTTCTACATGCCCTCTGCCCCTGTATTTCAGGCGACACAGATAAATCCAGTGTATTTTCCCTGTGCCCATGGATTTGTTGAAATATCATAAACTCCTCCTCTTTCAGCAACCACCGCCTCCCTAGTAGCAAGGAGTTGTTGAGGTTCCCAGCTACTGCCATTGACTGATGTGAGGTTAAGCCTGGAAACACATTCTTTTTCTCATCTGCCACTTTTAATGTCCAACTACTTTATTGAGATTCAGTTCTCCCTGCCTCCTTTCTCTCATGAAATGATACTGAATGAGAGAGGTCCCATGCAATGACTAATTCAGGAACAAGCATGGTGGATTTGCTTTGTCTGCAGCAGCTGTAGTGGCAGAAAGCAGGACTTGACTCAGAAGCCCACGTGTTTATCTGCCATCACCTGGCTCTGGCTCACAGCTTCCCTGGCTTTGCCATAAGGCCTGGTCTCTTTGGAAACCTGATTCTCTTTTTAGCTCTGTTCTGCATGCTAGTGTACCAAGCATCTGTGATCAGATCTCAAGTCTCAGCTGAAATGGTATAAAAGTGATGTAAGTGGGTGAGGGATTTTATGTATTTATTTAACAAAAAGTGTGGGTTTCCTGAAAGCCTGGGCGGCAGTGTGGCTTCTTCCTTCTCTTCACTAAGATCATCACTGGCACTTTTGTTGTCAGACATATGAGAAATAAGACATTGATTTGTTTATAATATATGCCAAAACAACTCTGTGCGCTTGTCTTGTTCTGATATAAAATTCCAATATTAACAGAACCTTTATTCTTCTCTTCCTACTCTTTGAATCTGTATTTCCACCATGAAAAACAAAAATATAGGTTCTTAGGAAAGTGGAATTTTTCCAGCCATTTTCAATCAATTCTTTCTCTTGGGTAATTCATTGCTGAAGATACTTTCTTCTATAGAAGAGGGTTACAAGCCCCAGCTGTTCATGACCTGTTCAGTCCATTATACCTGGACTTCTCTCCTACATATGGTTGTAAAAGCCTTTCTTTTAGCCATGAGAGCACTACAGGAAGAGGGAGAACTGATGACAGAGAATTGCTGCTCCAACTAATGGAAATGCCTTTTTCCTTCTAGTGATTCTGTTGCTACTTTCAGTTACAAGAATCATTGTCCCAAAAGGAAGGATTGCCTGCATGCCGTCGCTGCTTTACCTGCTGAGTTCAGGTTCCCATAAGGAGTGACAACATTGCACCATCGTACATCTTTGTATTGTATTTTGTAATTTGTGTCCCTTTTATCTAGATTGGTTTTGATTATGCAGTGGAATTTCATGCAGGAGCTTTTAGCACACAAGCATTCACAATCAGGTGCAGTTTATGCTGACCATTCCACTCTTCCTCTGGTACCCCTGCCCTGGATGTAAACCCTAGGCACACCTCATTCTCTCCAAAGGACGTAACCTGGACCACAGGACTGTTTTTTAAGAACACAATGACACTGCAGTAAATGCTTCTTGCTGAATGAAAAGATCCAGATCACAAATCCTGCAAACTGACAATACTGAGTTTGAAACATCTCTGAGAGCTGTTGCTCAGGTCATGCAGGAGAACAAAAGTCAAAGCCTGCACTGGCCTTTCTACAGTAAACCTTTAATCCTGCAAGAAATGAGGTGAGAAGGTACCAATAGCAGCAAGTGAGGTTTTAAGTTTGTCCTCTTCTCTGATGTCCCCCAGTAGAAATCCAAAACCATTTTATCTTCTCTGGAGTCTCTCCGCAGACTGTTGCAGATACTTATCTAATTAAGACTACTCAGTCCTTGGAGCTTTTACCCACATGTATCCCTGTAGTACTGCCAAGAAAGATTAAAAGAACAACAAACAAAATACCCTCATGACTGGCAACCAAATAGAGAATTCTGTTCTGATTCTAAAAAATAATTGGTCAGATAGATCCACAGCAGCCTAGAAGTACAGCTCACCGGCAAATCAAAGCATAAAAGTGGGGCAGCTGGAAGATACAGATGAATGGAAGGAAATAATGCAGCATTATTGCTTCTTTTTTGTGGCAATGGGACTTGATGAAAAGATGTGCAGCCTGTATCCCTACTCTTAGTTCAAGCATTAAAATACTTTTGACCTTTTAGAGCCGGAGATATTTTTTCCAGGTACAGATTCTCTCTCTTCTAACTTTCTACTTCCCTTATGAAAATAATGTATTATATTTGCCATTTGAGCAACCTATCAAAGCTAGGAAAAATATTTTCCTTCTAATTTATGTAGGACTCCTGATTTTAAATCTTTTGTTGATTATCCTAGACAGTAATGGGTTTACAAAATGCAGGCTTTATAGGCTTGAAAGGAAAAATTCAAACAATCATGAGTCCACTCTACCTTCTTATTTTAGAAGCAAAATCCTGTTACTTAGATAGCAACCTTTACAGCTAATGTAATTACATCTCCATGTCTTTCTATTTATCATATACAGAATGCCTGAATCCTCAGAAACAGAAATAAGGAGGGACTGCAGAGCATCATGACTGTGTTAGCTAGATAGTGAATAGAAAGCTTGTAGTGTAATAGATGGAAATACAGTTGCTGAATTTAAAAATGGTCTTTTTGTTGATGGAATGATTTTAAAATTTTAGAATGGTGTAGACAAAACTCTTCAAAGATATAGTTCAAGATCTTTCTTTTTACAAAGTTGCATATACATAAGTTGAGGAATGCCTGTGATTTACTACATTCAGCTTTGCACTACCCTTTCAAGGTAAGGTGATATTGTTTTAAAGATCTACATACATCACTTCTCCTGTAGTGTATGGAGATCTTGTGATAGAATTAGGAATACATTTGACTTCCACATTTAACTTTCTTAACCTTAACTCTATTATTTTTCCCTACTCAGCCTTGTGCCTCCTTTACTACAAACCTACAACCATGAGACAAGAGGGTCTTAAAGAAATCAATACTCTGCTGTGTAACTGAAGTGAATTGCTAGAGCAGATCCATTTTGCACACAGAATAAAATCACTGCCTAGTGAATGTGTATTTTCTATACTGATTGTTTAAAACTCTGGTTCAAAACCTTCAAATTGTAGGTATATATTTCAAGTGGGCAGAAAAGGAGATAGTCAAGCAAACCTAGTTAAATCTTAGTAGGAAGAGGACCCTGTCATGAGGGCTACCACTAGACATTTATGTAGAAAAACTAAAAATGAATTTTTCCTTAGTGCCTCGTCCCTCTCTGTCAAGTCTGTTTTCATTGGAGATGTCTCCATTTAGTGACATGCCCACTTGGGCACGTCTTTGCTCTGCAACTCAAAAGAACAAACAACCAAAAGAAACCCACAAGCCCTGCAAACAAAGCCTAAAAAAGGAGCATAGCATTGGAGCATTATTTGATTACTTGTCTGTATCTCACTAAAGAACAATTGCTTGCATGCATTAAAATCCACAGTGCCTGCCACCATCGATTTCCCAGAGACTTTACAAATTCCTGGCAGCATGCATAAAGGGGGTTGAAGTTTGGAATGGGCCATTTTGATTAATCTACAGAATTCCACTAGGACTTGCAAATGTGTCTATTCCAAGTCAAAAAAAAAAAAAATAAAAAAAAAAGAATTTAAGTTAAACTACAGCAGAGAACACAGTTTTCTGCAATTTGGCTGCTAGTTTGATTTAGACCAGTACTTGGCTGACATGCATTTACTTTATCTGCTGTCCCTATCAAGGAATAGATACAATTTGGTTTGCAATTTCTATGTATAAGACAAAGGCTTTATGAGAGACTGGTTAAGATTTTGTTGCAAAGTCCAGACTTTTGCTTCTGAATAACTATTGTGCCACCTAGTGAGTGTTAAACTGCACTTTTAAATAGATGGAAAGTGACTTTGAACATACTGGTGAATAAAGAAACAAAGTATTTATTAAAATATTTTGAGTGACATATTGAAATAAAAAGTATTTTCCCTTTTTTCTTGATTATTTACCAAGGTGTTCCACTGAGGTTAAAAAAAAAAATCATTTCAACCATAGCACTTTGTTTGCAATTGTATTAAAGAAATATAATACATTAAAAGGATGCACACAGAACTCTTCACCTCCCCACTAATAAATCCATTCCAATAAATTACTAGGACAATTCATGAGCTTATCAGTGTGAAAAGATATCCCCAAATCTCAGATAATAAGATTTCCATTCCATAAAATAGTTAAATAAATAAATACACTGAAAATGTTATTTTCTGACCAACTGTGACAACTTGGAACAAGAAAAAATGCTTTAACACATTATTATGATTGCATGCTTTAAGGCACTATTTAGACAAAATAATAAGCAGGGTTTTTTATTAAAATCATAGCATTCTGAAACAAAGTTTTTCATAAAATTTCCTTTTCCACATAAATAAGTTTGTGCTTAAAAAGATATGTAGATTTCATTAGCCAGCAGCTATTTCTTAGTGATTTCTCTCCTCTAGCTGAAACCTCTCAACAGGGTTGTGGGGGTTTTTTTCTTTCACTTTTTAAGTAAACCATCTGTCCTGTGTGGGAGTATTGGGTTTGCCACAGTAGATAGCAGTAATATTTCAATCACCAAAGCCAATAGCAATAAATTTCCCTTAACAGTGCATTTCCTAGCATTTTTCAAGTCACCTTATTTCATCCTATGTTAAATTACCACACTATCCATCATCAACAAAAGCCAAAGTAGATAGTCTGCTCTTTTAATAACTACATGCAGTGCCATAGTCACAGTAGAAAACGTGGTAGTCAGCAATAGTTCAATTTAGAAACTATCAGATTCTGTGACACTTCAGAGAAGTTCAAATTCATGTAGTGTAATACATTTAAATGATGCATGTTAGAGATCTTTCATATAACAGGACCTGACACCAGGTAAACATGACATTGCCTCCAGAGACTTTGATAGCTCAAGATAGCCAGACCTTGATGGAAACACAAATATTTTTATAATTTTCCCTCAATGAACAATGAAATGGAGCTCATCTTCTTTCAGCATTTTTTGTTACATAATATCTGAGATTCAGTTCTAAGCTGAGAGAAAATGGAATTAGTTTCTGAAGGTAAAAACCATATTGTTTTGAAAAGCAGAAAATCTGTGGTTTGAGAGGGCTTTTTTACAGTGCTGTTGTTGTCGTTGTTGTTTGGGCTATTTATTTTCCCACCACGAAAAGGATTTCCAGAAAAAAATATTTTCATTTTTCTGATTTCAACATTTGACAGACATTTTGTCATTTCATTTTCTTCTTGAAGACAAATGAAATTGAAAAGATTGTGCCAGGTGTCAGGTGAGCTTCTTTAGAGCTCAATTTCCAGAGTCTCTGAATTTTTTGATGCTTGAAAAGTGTTTGTATGGTGTTCCAGTTTTCTCTGGGGGTGTATTGTGTAGTGAGTAAACAGAAAAAGCAAAAGTTTCTTTCTTTTTAAGGCATAACCAATGGATTACTTCATTTTAAAGCAGTACTATTTAAGAAAGTAAAGAGGTCTGCCTATGAGGTCTGTTGTAGCCCATAAAGGTTCTTAATGGCTAATATTCACATTAATATGGAATTTAAATGCATGCAAGCATTACTAAAAGTAGAGCAGGATTAGAAATATAATAACATTTCTTTTACTTTTTCTAGACTTTGTAACAAGCTCTTCTCAATATCAATATGCTCAAGCACGGTTATTTTTATAGCGGACGATGCCATTTCAGTAAAAGAGGAAAAATCATTTTCAAGGCTTGATTTTTTTCTCTTTAGACACTATTTTTCCATTTTGATTCAAGGTGTTCTAGCATTTAGCAGCATCTGGGAGAATTATATTATTAAGCCTAAGAGTTCCCATTACTTTATTTCACATAGTGAACATTTTTATGTGACTTTAAATATCTCATTGGGGGATTACCTGTGGAGTCAATGGACAGTGTTTCATAAAGAGAGAGCTGAAAATCTAGATCACATCTCTGATCCAATATTATACTAATTAACAAAATGTTAATAAATCCTGGGTTAAAAGGTGCATATATAAAAAAATACTGAAACAAAGTCTCTAAGATGGACAGGTTTTATTCAAAGGAAAAAATATGCACTACTCACAAATAGAGGAGATAATTGAATGGCCTGTATTCTTCTTCCATTTAAATCTAATACCATATTTATATTCAGTGTAATAAACCCTTTTCCCAAACTTTCCTGTCCCCAGATACCTGCAAAGTCAGTTTGCAGTGGTTTGCACAAAGTGGGTAAAACTCTCAGTATTGTAATTCTTACTGACTTCAGGCTGCATGTCGATTTCCTCCAATATCAGTTAGACAGGTGGGGTGTAATTCTAATAAAGCTCTCTGAAACTGCCTGGAATTTAAATAATTTCCTCTCTTTATAGAATTGTACCTCATAGATTTAACTGAGCTGATAGTCAATATTTACTGTAATCTTAATTAGGCAAGCCTTGATTTGCTCTGGTTTTCAAGCATTTGAAAATTCTAGACATGTCCAAGCTCAGGCTTTTGGAGATTTCACTTTGTTCCGTATGAATTGTTTGGACAATAACCACTAGGTGGACATGTCCAAGAAAAAGGACAGGTGCCCTTCCTTTGGCAAGTCTGCTGCTGCTACTTGTGAGAAACCTGCACTGCCCTGAGGCCTATCACAAGTGAGATTGGTAGCTCATTTCTGAAACCTCTAGGAATCATTTTAGAGGATTTCAAGATAGGATTATTTTGAAACTGAAAGTCATTGTGTGAATGAGTGTTGGGTCACAGAGTAAATAAATAATAGATAGTACAGAAACACTCAGTAAATCTGTGAAAAATACTGTTCTTTAACTAGGCAGACTAGGATGTATATTTGTTATAGAGGGCATATTTGTAAAAAAAATTATAGAACCAAAATTATACAGGTTGTATGATAAATTCAATCTTTGATGGAAGTCTTAAGTGAAAGTGATCAGAAATGCATATCTGGATTTTTGCACAGATGCAACATCTGAGATTTTTCTTCTCTGGTCCAGATAACAACACAGTATTTATTCTTATTTTTGAGGCCACGTGAATAACCAGATGTTTTCACTGAAGTCACTGGCCATTAAAACACATTACTATTCAAAGTTACTTTTTTATCATAATACAAAAACACTTAGTGAAGAGTTCGTACTACAAGAAGTAAGGTGCTTGTAAGAGCGAATTCTGCAAACGCAAACACAGTTTAAGCAATCACATCCCAGAGGATGTTGCAGATGCAGCTGGGCAATATGAACATAAGTGTCTCAGTCCTAGTGAGTGAGATGGTAGATGTTTGGCAAAAGCTGACTGGCAAATTAAGGCACAGAAGAGGCTCTTCCCATGGCCCAGCTTTAGAGTGTAATTCCTGGCTGTGCCAGGTACACAGTCTCAGGTACTCCCAGTCTGGCATCCTCAGATGTCCCAGCTGGAGCACTTGAGGCAGCATCCCCTTGTCTCTGCCCCCCAGGAAGGATGATCCTTTCCTCTGACTGCAGGGCTGCAAGGGAGATGTATCAGGGAGCTCGGTGCTATACATTAGGTTCTCCATACACTCTTCAAAGTAATGAAAAGGATCCATATGATTAGAGAAATGAGTTCCTAATTTGCTCATGCTAGACCTCGCACTAGCAGCAGAAACAGAGTAAGCAAATAATGAGCAAATCTAATTAATTTTTCACAAAAGTGATTTTAAAGCACTGACGTTTAATTTAGGTGAATTTAGAAAACAAAATATTTGTGGATGCAAAATGGAAGAGTTTGGGTTGAAGTGTTACTGGGATATGCTTAACTGAACATTATCTGTATGAAGTTGATAGCTAATTAGTAAAAGATATTGTCTTCCCTTATAGCAATATTTGGAATAATGTGACAAAATTATGTGTATATGTAGCTGCAGATATATGTATGTGTGTGTATACACACATAAGTGTATATATACATATACTTTCATCTGCAGCTCTATATACATATACTTGTCACACTATATGTGACATACATT
>VXBB01024649.1:475420-491305 GCA_013399915.1 Illadopsis cleaveri | reverse complement strand
ACTTATGTGTGTGTATATATATATATATATTAAAAAAAAAATTATAATCAGTCATTTGTTTTTATCTACCGTGAATGTGCAAGACAGTGACTGGGATTTTTCTTGGTGTGCTTGATTTCTATGATTCTGTATTCCCATTCTGAAAAGAAGGAAAACTATATTTAGTTCAATATGTTTAATATAAGTGTAATTTAGTCATGGTAAATCTGAGGTCATGTTCACTGATAATTACACTGTGCTATCTGTTGCCACATAAACATTCATATGGAATCCTGTACTTTGTGTGCTACACTAACTTCAATTGATATGAGCTAGTATAAACATAAAACTGTGAATGCTTTCATCTTTCATTGCAAGCTTTTAAAATTCTTTATTGTATTTTGAAAAAATACACTGTATTTTAAAAATACATTCTATTTTGAAAACAAAAACAACCAACAAAAAAACCTCTGTGTGTTTTGAAAAATTGTTATACATAATCTTGCTAATAATCTTGGGAAGACCTTACAATTCAGATGTATATTTTTATTTTACCAAATAATAGTATTGGAACAAAGTATAAGTGCTAGTTTCGGTACCTGTATTATGCATTCTGAAGGCTTTCCTTCTCTGTGTTAAAAAATACTTTTATAAATCACTGCATGGAGCTCTCTTCTGTTTAGGCTAATGTGTATATAAGAGCAGTGTAGAAGAAAATGTAAAAATAAGGTAAACAATTTTCTTGTCTGTGTAAACAGATGCAACGTGAAATTTTTCAGCCATAAAGGCTTGCTAGTTTTGATCTCACAGATAGCTAAGCCCATAGACTGCCATCTCACTTCCCAGATAATGCTTCTTAGAGCCCTTTAAAGACAGCAAGATAAAGAAAGATTTTGGTAAAATGTGGAGTATTAACAAAAGCATTTAAATATGAAATAAGCAGAGAGAAATTAAATGCACTGAAAATGTGTGACAGAACTTACTGTCTATTCTATTTTACTTTCTATTTACAGTAATTTGCAATAAATTAGTCTAGTCAAAATGTCAGGCTTTGAAATCTGGATTACACCCAATTATTGAAATCATTGACCATTTTTGTAGATGCTTTTTCCTACCCTTCCAGTTGGTCTTAGTGGGATATCAAATATCTCATTCCCTCTGTCTGAGCAGGGAGCAGAGGTATGCTGGATGGATGTGTATGAGAGTCTATATAGCCTTTGCCTGTACATTGCCTACACTTTTTCTGAATAATCCTGGGAAGTGTACATTGCATCTGGTGTTCTCTGGGCTGTACCTTTCATAAGATCCTATTAAAAAGCAGAAACAAGAACAAAAAGACTCAAACCCATAGGGAACAGCATTACTATGATCTTAGGTAAATAATTATATATTCTTAGGCTACAAGAACTTTCCTTTGCTACTCCCTGCCTTGAAATTGTAATGTAGTGTATCATACCAATGATTTGTAAATTCGTATCATGGTATGTAAACCTATAATCATTTCACAGTTTGGTTTGTTTGCCTCACTCAGACAGTGGTGCACTGTTTGTTTTACCAAAGTATGTGTGGCTGCTTTCCCACTTGGTCACACATCATTCTGTCTGAGCTTGGCTTGCTGGGCAGGCGCTGGTGGCTGCACTGCGAATCCTGCTATCATCTTGTCAAACCCACCACACTGCTTCCCTGTAGCACTTATACAGAAAGCAGAAACTGCATGGCAGCTTTGGAAAATGATGGATAGTGTAGCTTGCCTTGGCTGCTTAAAGGCAAGAAAATCCAGTTGTGCTGATCTGGTATGTTATAGTGGTGGTGGTGGTGGTAGTGATACTTTCTTTTTTCTGTGCAGATGAACATACGGTTAATACATTTTTTATTGAATTAAATGGTTCAATTACAGGAGCTTGTGGAAGAGGCAGAATAACAAAAGACTATACTAATCATCCCACTAGCACTTCCATTTTATCAAATAGTGCAGTCAATGTGAGTTTAGGGTTCCCTTTAATCCCTGCAGAGTTTAAAAAGTCGAATTTCAGATGCAGGATTGCACTGGACAGCAGGAAACAGATGGTGGGTTGTTCTCAGTTTCTCCTTTTCCTCAGTTCCTGGACTGCTGAGGACTGTTCAGGTTTTCATTGAAACAATAACTTAGAGAAGCTACTTTGAAGTCCAGACATGAAAGATCTGACCTGAGAAAGAAAGGTTTGGTTCCAACACTTCTTCAGCGTCTGAAAGACTGCAGCTGAATTATGATAATCCCAGGACTCCTCATCATGAGTCTTGTGAATCATGGCATTTCTGAAAGGATTTATCATTACATTTCCATTGGAACTCCATTTCAAAGTCTACAGTTATATAGAATTCACAATTAGTTTATGGACTTAGTGATAGTGTGACATTTACATATTAATTTTGAAAGATTATTTGTATCTCTTATGTGGTATTTGTTTTGGACTTCCAAGGCTAGCACTCAGATTAGTTCATGGTTGTGTTATACAATGAAAATGGGAACTACTACCCAACTGTTAACTCTTTTTATTTCCTAGGAATACTGTTATTTTTTACCATCACTTCTAAGTGATATTGTTTTTTATTCTATCCATTTCAGTGGAAGTTTGGTCTCCTTTATCGAGAGGAGATGGTTTGGTCTCCTTTATGTTGCCCTATAGAGATTTTAGAAATTTATGGCTGCAGAGTGGATGCTTTCTGGCTTTCATCCTCTGCTCTCTGTCCCTAGTGTGAGTGAAGGAAGATCTGCACCCTATAACATTAATAATTTCTGGCATATATTTAGCAAATATCATTATTTGAGATCTCTCTCATACTATTCTGGTTTTGACCTCATCCTGTCTGACAGCTCTGGAAAAAATGCCTGCTTCCTAAATAAAATATTGCAAGAAGGATGGTTTCCAGCAGTCCTGTCTTACCAGTTTTCTTTTTAGAAGTTGTGTTGCTCTGAGTTTTCCATCATTCTATTAGGAAAAGACTTAAAATTTAACTGTATGATTTACCAGAGCAATATTTATTCATTATTATTGTGTTCATATTCAGAGTTTACAATGGTGAATGCATTAAAAGTGGACTGAATTAGATTATAATGTGGCATCTTCACTGTAACCTTGTGTTCCTATTAATAAAAGAAACAATAATACGTCATTTGCACTAGATATCGAAATAGGGGAAAGGTTTTTGTTAGGTATTGTGCATGAGTGAAGGAAAGGAATTGCTAATCTATTTACTGCATATGTCAAGGAAACTGCACCACTTAAAATCACAATGTCTTATGGCTTCATAACAAAACCAAGTACAGTTCAAGGAAAAATAGAATTCAGAAATCAATTAGAAAAACAGAACCAAACCCTCCTCTTCTGGGTAAATATTTTTGCATAAATCTGTGTATTGTGATAATCATTATTATTTCATGCCATTATATATTGACTCTGGAAGGACTCACATTTAGCAAACAAACAAACATTGACAGCATATTTTGCTCATCATTTAGAGTCAATGATGGACTTTTTCATCAGAATTTTTTCTTCTTGATCATATAATTCATTTATTACTATGGATCCAGTCAGCTGACTAGAGAAGCCAATGAAATAAGAGAAATGCAAATTCCTATTCTGAGCATGTTTTCATTTTATGTTAGTACTTGGGGAAAAGGATTAAAGCTTAATTATGAATCCCTTTCATGCTTTTTTTTCTCTATTTTCCTAAAATGTTTAATGATTGCTTTGACATACATCTGCCAAAGGTTTTTTTCCTGACTCTAGAGACCATAGTTTCAAAGGAACTTTTACCATGTGTTACCCCAAAGAAATTTAAAGTCATTATATGTACAAAATCCTTAGTCCAAGTATAAAAATGTGCATTAAAAAAATGAATAGTGACATGTGCAAAAAGTGCTAATGAGAACTTTTACTGCTTTTATCAGATGGTTGAAAGGTAGATGAAAATGGGAAGAATTCTGCAGTCTTACAAGTTAGTGTAGCTTGACACACTGAAATGATGCTGGCTTGTATCTCCATAGTTTAAGGAAAGGCAGAACAATATTTTTGTTTGCCATCAGCTATAACTGGAGGCAGCAGAGGCTGTGGCTCTGTTTTGCGAGAGCCAGGTTAGCACTGGGTACCAGTGTTGATTGGAACTTGGAAGATTNTAAACCTTTGTTCCTCACCTCCTAGAGTCCCCTCTTTCATTTGAATCACGGTCATAGCAGTGAAAGCCAAGTGTCCTGCAGAGCCAAGAGCCCACATTTTGATCCTGTTGAGGCGTGACAGAGCTAATTGGGCTGACGAGCTGAACATGGGCTGACTGAGAGAACACACATTGCAACATTTGTGGCTTCATATGATTGGAACCTAATTTTTGAAGGCTTCAGGATAGTAGATTTTTGAGATATTGAGTTCAGGACAGATCCAGCAGGGAGTGTTTTAATTCAGAGTTAGAGTTAGGGGGCATTTTAATACTACTGTGGATTCAAATTCTCCAGGGATTTTGGTTCCTCTGTTATTGAATGTTTATAAGGAAACACAATGTCATCTCTATAAAGAGCTCAGATTAATCACAGTCTGGAAACTGAGTAATATCACATACAGGTTTGAGTTGAAATGTGTCACAGGCAGCTTGGCTTTTTAAAGACATCTTTCAAAGTGCTAAAGTGATTTTATGTACAAGTATGAGGATGATTATTTTTTTAATATCTTCACCTGATCGTTTGATTTTTGTTTGGTTTTTCTCTGCTACAGACTATGTCAGAGAGCCACAATGATCATGCAAAATAACAGCTCATCCTCGCCCCTTTTTCCAAATGTGAGCTCCTTCTGGAAGAGAGATTCACATGGACCAGGACTCCTTGATGATGCAGCATCACTCATTGGCAGCTATGATTTCCCTCAGACCACAGAGAGTTTTCCTTTCTCCACTGTGGAATCAACGAACATGACCCTGAATGTCACAAGCAAAGACCCTCTGGGTGGACACACTGTCTGGCAAGTTGTTTTGATTGCTTTCCTCACTGGGATCCTTGCACTGGTGACCATCATAGGAAACATCTTAGTGATTGTTGCATTTAAGGTTAACAAACAACTGAAAACAGTCAACAACTACTTCTTGTTGAGCCTCGCTTGTGCAGATTTGATCATCGGTGTTCTTTCCATGAATCTTTATACCACATACATCATCATGGACCACTGGGCTTTGGGAAGTTTGGCCTGTGATCTTTGGCTCTCCATTGACTATGTCGCTAGTAACGCCTCTGTCATGAATCTCCTTGTGATAAGTTTTGACAGGTATTTTTCCATCACTAGGCCACTAACATACAGAGCCAAACGAACAACCAAAAGGGCTGGGGTAATGATTGGTTTAGCATGGATTGTCTCTTTTGTTCTTTGGGCCCCTGCCATCTTGTTTTGGCAGTATTTTGTCGGGGAGAGGACTGTGCCTCCTGATGAATGTTTCATCCAGTTTCTAAGTGAACCTGTCATCACTTTTGGCACTGCCATAGCTGCCTTTTACTTGCCAGTCACCATTATGAGTATTTTGTACTGGAGGATCTACAAGGAGACGGAGAAACGCACCAAAGAGTTAGCAGGGCTCCAGGCCTCGGGCAGTGAAGCGGAGGCAGCACGCTTTGTGCACCAAACAGGCAGCTCCCGCAGCTGCAGCAGCTACGAGCTGCAGCGGCAGAACATGAAGCGCTCCACCCGAAAGAAATACAGACGCTGCCACTTCTGGCTCACCATGAAGAGCTGGGAGCCCAGCACAGATCAGGGGGACCAAGAGCATAGCAGCAGTGATAGCTGGAACAACAACGATGCCGCTGCCTCTCTTGAAAATTCAGCCTCCTCTGACGAAGAAGACATTGCTGCAGAGACCAGAGCCATCTACTCAATCGTGCTGAAGCTTCCTGGTCACAGTGCTATCCTCAATTCCACAAAACTACCCTCCTCAGAAGATTTGCATGAGTCAGGGGATGAACTGCAGAAATCCGACACAGAATCGAAGGAAAAGAAACCTAAAAAATTGCACCCTGCCAAAAGCGTTCAGGATGGTGGAAATTTCCAAAAGAGCTTTACTAAGCTTCCAATTGAACCAGAGTCAGAAGAGACAACCACAGCTTCTGATGGCATCTCATCAGTGACCAAGACATCGACAGCCCTGCCGTTGTCCTTCAAGGAAGCAACCCTGGCAAAAAAGTTTGCCTTGAAGACCAGAAGTCAGATCACAAAACGAAAACGAATGTCACTTATCAAAGAAAAGAAAGCGGCACAGACACTCAGTGCCATTTTGTTTGCCTTCATCATTACCTGGACCCCATATAACATCATGGTTCTGGTGAACACCTTTTGCAAATGTATCCCCAAAACTTTCTGGCACCTGGGGTATTGGCTTTGCTACATCAATAGCACAGTGAACCCCATGTGCTATGCACTGTGTAACAAAACATTCAGAAACACTTTCAAGATGCTGCTGCTGTGCCAGTGTGACAAACGAAAACGACGCAAACAGCAGTATCAGCAAAGGCAGTCCGTCATTTTTCACAAGCGGATCCCTAGGGAGGCTTCATAAAATAGTATTTTTTAAACAAATAAAAAAATAACGAAGCTAGGATGGGATGGGACAGGATGGGATGGGACAGGATAGGACAGAATGGGATGGTACAGGACAGGGCAGAATGGGCAGAATAGTAAGGGATGGGCTGGGATGGGATGGGATGGGTTGGAATGGGAAGGTGGTTCCAGGGTGCTGATTCTATGATTTAAACATCAAGACATGAAAGCAGCTGCCAGGCTTATTTATCCTTTCAATAAATCCAGTTTAATATAAAAGTCAATCCACATTCAGCAAAAACTAAGAAAATTCAACATTTTTACTAAGGAGTGAAAGATTTAACAAAGTTTTCCTACAAATTTGCTAGAAGTTATATAGCAATTATAAACCCATTACTGATCTGCCCAGCTCTTTGATTATAATCAACTCTGGGATCTCAGGTAAGCACATCTAGCTAGCCCAACTCTTCTTTTTTCCAAGGAATCCAACAACTTTCAAGTTTATACAGATGTAGCAAGCTAGCAAAACAGGATTATGAAATTATTTGAGACACTGTATAGGTTGAAAAATTGCCTCTTGTTAACCTGGTAGAGCTTCCTGTCTACTTCTCTTCTGATATATTGTTAATCGTTCCCCTGATTCCTGATTTCTGAGTACCTATGTGTGCTGCTGATGTTATATGTGTGTGTGTATGTATGCATAGCATACATTCACACCTCTGAAATACACACATACCAGGAAAGAGGTGACCTGTTGTTCTAGGTTTTACAGGGCCCCCATCATGATTACATGTGATTGAAATTTTTAAAAAGTCAGAAAATCATGTTATAAGTACATAGCTCATTATTTCCCACCTGAAATTCAAGTTTGTCTCTGGAACCAAAACATGGTGTCCACATTTCAAACTGAGAAAACCAAAACATAGCCTGTGAGTTGACAGAGTTTTATAATGGGGTACTTGCCCAGTAAAACCTTAATCTTGAGCACAGAGTCTCTCCTCAAAGTGATCAGGCCTCTTTCAAATATACAAAGGGAAAAGGAATTGAAGGCTACCTTCAGGGAAGAGCATGAAGCTATCTTTGCAGGGCACAGGGTGATGAGAACCCAGATCTGGGCTGCACGATACTGATGCTCAAAGAGTGCTGCTCAGGGGCCAGGCAGGCACAACCATCAGCAGCAGCCCTGTGTCCTGCTGGGGAGGCTGTGCTGCTGCCAGGCACACACAGCTCCTGCAACACCTTGTCCTGGGCTGCACCGTGGGGATGCACCACCCTCCTCAGAGCCAGCTCAGATCCTGTGTGCAGGATCTGTACGGCTTCCGATGAAAGTTCGAGTTGTAATTTTCTGACAAAAGTTGGTGGAGCCTTGCTGCTTGCACTGTCTGCCCAGGTGATCTTCAGATGCAAATGATTTGTTTCAGAGAAATGCTTTATTTTTGCACGTGAAGAATGCTCACTAAAAAGTGTTTGTTTTCCACAACCTGTTTTAAAAATCATCAGGAGAAGTGCACCTAAATCCGTTTGACGCCAGGTTATTCGGTGGTGTGAAAAATGTGATATTGCCAATTTGTAACCTGGCAATTTTTGATAAAGACAATTTTAAAAGGGCTTTAATATTTATAGTTTAGACATGACCAGTATTTCCTGGTATTTGTGATGTGGTCTGCACCAAACATGATTTATAAAAGTCAGAGGTCCCCTGGGGAAAGGATTGTACTTTAAACTGTTGCTCTAAATCTGATTTAGTTACATGTTGAAAGATTATTTTGTATTCTCCTTTGAACTGACCAAAACTTACTTCTTTTTTTTAATTGCTTAGACTCTTATTTTGCTGAAAATAAAACAAGTATCTTATTTTACAAAGGGGCATCAGTGTTGTGAACACAGAACTGATGTTAAAGCTGCTTTTGTATTCAGTGTGAGATGGTGTTTACAGATGATTTTGACAACAGTGGAAATATATTAAATGGTGTCTGTGTATCTGAACTATTTAATTTTGTGTTATGTTCATATGAAGAAATATTTATACATATTTCACCAAATGTTTTATTTAATGTTGATAAATATTGCTCTTCAGTCTTCAGCTGTAGTGTCCTTTTAAAGTGATTCATAAAGGTCTGCTTGAGAAATGAATAGACTATACCTAGCTTTCTGGTCATTAAAATAAATTCTCTTTTGTATGAGTTGTTTAAAATGTCTAAATTAAAGTAATCTCATAAATTATATTCAAGCTCTACTGCAAGTACAATTTTAGTACAAAAAGGAAAAAAGTTAAAGCTTCATCTATGTCACAAGTGCATTTTGATCTAAAGATATCAGAATTGTTTTGCTAGTTTGCTAGCTACATACAAAAGCACCCATGTTGCAAAGAAAATTAATTACCTTTATTTATAGAAAGAAGCGTATATTTGAAATTTATTCATTACTCAAGTTGACCTAAAAATGTTTTAACATTTAAATATATATCTATATCTATATATATTGCCATATTATTATATTCTGATATCTAGAGTAGTGCTGTGCCCCTAAAACACAAAATGTGAGAGCATGTAAGGAAGCCAGAATTCATCGGGGGATTTATGGTATATTAGTATTGATTTTAAAATGGAAAACTATTATTTTTATTGAAGTTAAGCTTCCTTGAAAGCGTCTGTCACCACTGTTTACATAATAGGAAGAGTTAAATCCTTGGATTGTTTTAACAGAGAAATAAACAACCTGTCTTTTGATGTGTGAACAGACTTTAAAATGTTATTTACAGGCATCATAAAATGTGTATGTATACACATATTGTAGCATACATCAATTTAGTTATTATTTATTTAATGGAATATGCACTATAAAATATTAAGAATTTGGCTGTGTTACAAGTACAGTGTGCATCAATTTAATTTGTATTTTATATGTTTCTGTGTTTGCTTTAAATCCATGCACACACAAAAAATTTAGCTGTATGCACTAGTGGATATATTATTTATGAACACAGACACACATAATAGGTTGCAGAAGAAGAACAATGCAAGACCAATGACACAGAATTACTTTTAAGAAATACAAATGTTGTAATATTTTATCATTTTTGAGGAAAATTAAGTCAGAAACAAGTAGAAAGCATCATTCTGATGGCAGACAAACAGCTCAGTCCCATTAACTCTCCTCACAGCTCTGAAAGCTGGCTTTTCAGAGACCAGTCTCCATTAATTGCAATAATACAAGATTAGACTCCATGTGAAGAGGACCAAAAAGTCAGAAGTGATAGCCAGACAGGAGCCATTGGGTAGTCTGGAGAAAGCTTTGTGGAATAGACCCCAATCACTGTCAGCCTCTGAACAGGCAACAAAATACATTATAATCTATGTTTGGCTTTTTCAGTGTAAAATTGTGATAGAAGTTTATTGTTTCTGTACTAGTATAGACAGTGAGAGACATCTGAAGATCTGCGGGCAGGGGCCATGCTGCATGAAGCACTTTTTCCTACTCCTGCAGAACAACAAAAGTAAACTACAAATCAGTCTGGCACTATTCTAAAGCTAAAAAAAATACAGGAAAGGCCTGAGTAGTTCCGAGGAGCTAAACTTGTGGATCTGTGTAACCTAAACCATAAATGGCCTAAAGAGTTCTGGCAAGAGGAATATGCACACAGATATTCTGAGAGAATTGATGACTTTCTCAATTATTTACAGCTTCATTTTCTTACTTTGCTGTCTTGATTATTGTATTTCTTTACTTATTCTGCAAGAATATTCTGAAAAGTCTGGATTCGTTATCAACCTTCTATATCTGAAAATATAAGTAGAGATCCCGAAGTACACTTGTTTTTCCTCTACAGAATGCAAACATCAAAGCAAAAGGAAGTTTCAAACTTTTTTTCCCTAATTACCTGCATCAATAATTTTAAAAATAGTTATCATCATGCTACCCTATATACAGTATTGATGATCAAGCAGTGTCATACTATTTATAAACTGCTTTTCACTCACCTTTTACCCATCTGACTATTTATGTATCACTATTCATATTTATATTTGAGATTCTAAAGCCTCATTTCGTTCCAGATGGCAATTCTTATGCTAAAATATGCTCTACAAGTATGCCTTGTTATCAGGTGCTTTGGGTTTTTTTCCTTTCATAATCTCCCTATGCAAAGCTACATGATCTTACATTATCAAAAGACACTACTAATTTCAGGAGTTGTATCGTGTTGAGATCTGATACTTTCTTTTCTAAAGATGTATAAAACACATCAAAAACAGTGGGAGAAGGCTTCACATTTGCCAGGTCCTTATTGGCAGGAATGGTCTCTGCCACAAACGGGCTGTTCACCAAGCCTGACCAGGGGATGATCTGTCCCAGGGATGTTCTCCCAAACCCCCACTATCTTGAACTTCACACAGTTCATGAATCCTCATGTACTTTAAGGCATTGGGAAATTTAAAAATACCATACATATTCATTGAGGTAGTTCTGAATATTCTTTGACCCATGCAAATCTACTGTCCCTATTCCACAACCTGGTTCCACCCTCTGTGATTTTCTATTTTTAACATTTTTTTATCTTTTATGTATTTGCCCATTCAAATACCACTGCACTGGCTTCTGGGAGCCAGTCAACGTGATACATATTTGTAGGTTGCTATTGTTAGCCCGAAGGGTATGCAGGGATGTCTGGTGGAGCTGAGGTGTTTGCAGTGATGGCTGCCTTTTCTGACTCATGCACTGCACTCCCATGATACCCAAACACTTCTGTTTGGAAGCTTAGATAAGGCATGCATGACATTCAGGTTTTCATGGAATTAAAAACATCATTTAATTAGGATGTTCTTCCTTGTAGCAGGCATAGATCATTTATAGCGTGTGAACTTTTCTTCTTCTACGTTTTTGAGCTGCCAGAAAGATATTGGGCAAAATGCTAATTTTTAATGTCTGATACTTGGGCATTTTTGTACTTCAGCTTTTAAAGTAAGGCAGAGATAATGCAGTTGTGCTATTTGTTGAAAACGAGTTGAGCATGAATGGGAATTCTAAACTATGTTTATTTCATTTCATACACCATGGCACTGCAACTGAGATTGAGCATCACAGTATATTTGATGTCACTGACAGTTCTTCACAATCTTAACTGGCAAACTCATCACCTGTGCTGTACTGGCATTCGGGACTTTGACTGCTCTTCACCACTCACACTCAAATATAACATAGATGGTTTGGTTTTTTTCTTGAGAAATATCATTGTACTTTTTTCCAGATGTGTTCCTAGATGTGCTTAAGGATGCTTTGCTTAATTTTAGATATCAAGATGGCTCAAGAGAGCCAATCCCTGTCAGGGGTTGTTAAACGGAAGGAGCACAGGTAACATGGGAAAACATTAAGATAAGTGCTACTTATTGCATGGCCTATTCCAACCTGTGTTGTATGGTGTGTATATTGTACCTATACATCTCCATGCACTGTGTATATGTCAGAAGGATAGCATATGTGTGACTCTGCTGTGCATGTACATACAGAGAGATGTATCACATCTAGAGCAATATTCACAGATATATGTACAAACTTACGCTGCGATTGTCAGCCATGGTAAACATTGCCTTTGATGCCTCATCAGTTGTAACTGGACAGTGGAACAGTGTATAAGTCTCTGCTTATCTGCAAGAGAAGTTTCCACATCTTTCCTTAGTGCATATTTTTTTACAGTTGCATTGTCCTTATTTCTGGATATGGTGTTTTCAGTGTATAGAGCTGGCTTTTTAGACATTACTCAAAATTTAGAAATGCATGAACATATTTCACTTACTGAGCTATTGAATCAAGGCTGCACTAGGTTTAACTATATTACATTACCCAAACTTGCACTGCTTTTTTCCAAATAAGAAAAGGCCTCTTAGACTTGAATCGATCTAGGTTCATGTAAGAGAAAATCCTATGCCAATCACTGCCACTTTCTCAAAGCAGAAAGAGAAATCCAGTTACTACGAAAACAGTTTGAGGCAAATGTCACAAACATAAGGCAAGTCACCACTGCAAATTCTTTGAGGTAAGAACAGCAGTCCTTCCATTAGAAATGAGAGGAGAAAAAATTAGCATCCTCCCTCATCCCATCCTATTGCTCTGCCCTTTCTGTTGCATGATATAAAGCTTTTCATTTGCCAGGCCCATGGGTGGAATTTTGCAGGCTTTAAAAACTTTGTTCACCTGGTAAGAATAAGAAATACCCACTATATCTAGATCACTCACCCCCTTCTGGGTTTTCAAACAATAAATCCTTGACTGTGTGGTGCTGGCTTAAGGTAATGTCTTATGAAGATGATGATAAAATGATGATTCAGTCTAACAGTGGTGAGGAGAGGTAGCATTTACCAAGCTAGTGACGCTATAAAATTTACGTAACTTGGCAGAAAGTGTGGAAAAACCCCAAGACATTTAAAGGCTTTATAGATGTGCACATCCTCCTTGCATGAGGGTGAATAAATGCATGTAAACAGTGCCTAAAAAAGTTCAGTGTATGAATGACTCTGTGAGCCAAAAGCATGTGTCACCACCAGCTACACTGCTGGCAGAGCACCCTGACACCCCACTCAGGCCTCTGTGAAGAGATCCTTGTTATAGTGCTCTAGGACTAAATAAAAAGGCCTCAATATGTAAGCAAGGCTTGTTTTTCTGGGTGCATATGCATTTTCCAGGAATTTGATGGGAGGTTCTTTCTCTCTCCGGACCAAAGTTATTTAGTGCACTTTCTGGAATGAAAGTACTCTTGAAAGGATCTGGTAATCATCACTCAACCATGCCTAACAATCAGAAAGCACTGTGCCAAGAGAATTTAAATTTATTTTTCAATTCATTCATACAGGCATAGTTAATTTACTGAAAATACTCAAAAGATCTGAAAAATTTTACACACTTAAATAAAGTCTCTGGACAATAATCTGATTCCTTGTAGTTTCAAAACATCCAGTCTTCTTGAGCCTATTTTTCTTCTGTATTGAAATCTTTGGGTAACAAAGCAACTGTAGTCAGTCCTGAAATACTGCCTACTCTAGAGATGCCAAAGGGATGAAGAAACGGCCAAATGGCCTTTCTTAATTTGTGCTTAATGTGTCCACATTAAGAATTATTATTATTACCATTGTGGCACAGACTAATTGGCCCAATGGGGCAAAAGAAATAAGCCAATTTACTTTGAACCCTGCACAGTGCTGCACTCTGCTTATGCACATACATTACAAGAAACAGGCCTGTGCTGTATTTCCTGATGCTCAGTACTTTTCTCAACTCATTACTTCTATCCTTCACATAGATCACTCCCCTCCTATTGAACACACCTCTCACATATATTCATTGAATATACCTGTTGAATACCCTCTGCCACCAATATAGGAATATGTCATTTCTTTGCATCTGCAAAGCTATATGAAATCAGATATAGCTGGAGTTAGGCATCTTTTATCCTCCATTGGCATGATTTTTTCTGATTCAGAAATACATTCCATTTGCTTGCCTCATATCACCATTAATGATGTTTATTTTAAAAGTGATATTAGGACCAAAAATTTCCACTTTTCAGGCTGTAGAAGTGCATCTGAGTAAATGTTTAGTTCCTTTATTCAAAATGACTGTGATTTCTTGGCCACAGGGTAATCTGAACAAAAATCCTCTGTGTAAAGGATAGAACAGCATTTATGTCCTACTCTGCCCCTGCACTTCACTGAATATGATGGAAGGTCCCTTCAGATCCTTTCACTTGTTTTCAAAACAGTACAGCTACATTACGTAGTTGCATATTTTTCCTGGTGTGAGACAGGAAGGATCAGCATGAAAAATGCAAGAGACTTAAACTAATGTGCACAGGTACCACTTTTGGTTTTGTTTTATTTTGGTTTTTAGTCTCTGCAATGCATATTGACTGACACAGAATCCATCAGTAGAGGTGAAATACAAAGACTAAGGATGGACAGCTACTCTCAAAAGCAAGCTGCATAGGGATGGATCATGAACTAAGTGCACACAGGACCTCTTAATTAAAGCTGTAAAAAGCCTGAATTACAATTCATTGCTTTCCAAAAGAAGTAAGAAAATGATAAATATAATGTAAAGTTTTGTAGTTGTAAGATGTAGATGTTAGAAGATGTCAGTGAAGGAGATGTCTTTTTTTAATATTAATTATCCCTGGGTTTCTCAAGGTGTGCCATCACCCAGTTGCCTCAACCCAATTCCTCCTGCCTCAAATCTGACCAGCAGTCATGGGACTTCTGCCTCACAGGAAGTTGGAACTGAACTCCTGCCCCTGCCACCCCACAGCAGGAAGGGTGTGGGCCACACCAGTCAAGTTGTTACAAGAAAGAGCCATAAACTTCCTGCTTCTATTTGGAGATAGCGGGTATTTTTGTGATAGAAATAGAGATAACATTGCAGGAATCTGATGAACATATTTTATGTGTTTCCTGATATGTTCCTATTACTTAAAAGCTTTCTGTTGTGGTGGTTATGGAGCAAAACAAGTCACAGAGACAATATCTGAATACATACTTCTAAGGCTTGAAAATTTTAAATAAATTGACTTTTTTGTCAATTTATTTCTTTTGTCAAAGCCTGTTGCTTTCTGATTTTGAAATATATGGAGAAATTGCATGCCGTAATTAAGCATCTCAGAAATAGGTTTCATGAAAAGGAATTTGGAATTATAAAACTGATTTTCTTCAGTGGAGCTGAATGTACTGTTAGCTCATAAAATAACAGGAAACAGTAGAAAGGAGCACCTCAACCTCTGCTGTGTAAAAAGACAGTGCTTGAAAATTCAGTCAAAATCTGGTGTCTATTGATCTAGTCATAGCTACCCATTCAGGTACTAGACAGAATATTAATATTTTTTAAATTATTGGCCAAGTTGATCTTTTTTTGCTAACACCTACCTTACTGTGCAGCAATTTTTCTGCCAAGTAATTAAATTATACATCTTGGTAATTTCTCAGAAAGAATAATTGGCCCTAGCTCCTATTGACAGCAGTTTGCAAAACACTAGCACAGTAATTGGAAGAGTACAGGCAGATAATGACGAAGAGCAATAATTTTCCTTGGCTTCAGTGTTTTAGAGGAACATTCCCTTTTGCAGCTAATAGAAATGAGTAAGAGAAGATGTACTGCCACCATTGCAGTCCTGAGAGTGGAAGGTGGATGGCTGTGTGTTGGTAGAAAAATTATTACATCGGGCCAGGTCAAGTGTCCCACGAGAGCTCACATTTCTCTTTTCACCGCGTGGGTATCAGCCCAAAATGTGCTGTCAAAACTTGGCTCCCACTGAACTATCACGGTGGAACACTGTGCTCTTAGGAGATTTTCTCTTGCCAAGATGCTTACTCTTTTTTTT
>VXBB01024649.1:397009-475395 GCA_013399915.1 Illadopsis cleaveri | reverse complement strand
TTTTTTTTTTTTTTAACTCTCCACAGAAAACTAATCAGGTGGCACCTTCCCGTGTGGAAATTTCCTTGCAAATACATTACTGTAATCTACAAATGATTTTTACCCTGTATGCCCCTGATAACAATTGCATTAATATAAGCAGATAAACTCATTTCTTTAGTTGGTGCTCATAGAGTGGCTTGCTAGTTAAGATAAAAAGCAAATTATGGGACATAAAAGACATATCTGATTGTACAGTAATACACTGTGTGCCAAGCAGTCGATGAGGTAAGGTTTACATAACTGCTAGATGTTGCTTGAACTTTTCAGATATATTTCCATGTTGTTTTTTTCTCTCAGGAGCCAAAACAGGGGCAGAACACAGAACAAGCAATTAAGAGAGATTTAATTGTTTTGATTGAAGTAATTTGGGATTAGAAGTTGCAAGAGGGGTAAGCAATTGAGAAAGTGTTCATCATGTAGATGTTTTCTTTTGGAGAAACTGTTCTTCCATTCAGTCTGGGAGGACTCCCCATAGGTGAGGATTTGTAGAAGGAAATTTCAACTCCAGTCATATGCTATAATATTCTTTGACTGCTATTAATTCACTTAATGATCCAGTGTGTTGTTCAGTGAAATTGCTCTGTGCTCTCTTAGCGACAGTGAAAAACAGCCTTTTCTGGGGGCTGATCCAAGCCCAGCTCCAGCTGATGGAAAGGCTCCGTCCGTGCTTCTGAAATGAACATTTTTCCCCAGAAAAGCAGGAGGCAGCTAGGCTCCTGCCCATAATGCGAGGCTGGATTATGTGGCCTCTTATCAGCATTACAGACCTCCACTTGTGTGCCCCCCACCTTGCACTCCCTGGGCATGAGCCTGCAAAGAAATTGTCTTGGAAAACATAGAGCAAACAGAGCAAGCCACTCCCAGCCATTTTTGTACCTATATATATATGTGTGTGTGTGTGTGCGTGTGTATATATATATCTCCTTCCAGTTCCCTTCCTGCTGCCCAATGACAGCATATTCACACAACAAAAACAGTGGCTTCTAAAAAATTTTCCAGATGAATTGTACACTGCAGTGGTCTTTATTACCAATAACATTAGAGAGAAATGGAAATGAGGAATTGCACAGCTCTGCCCTGTTTATGACTCCTTTTCTTCCTTTCTCATTCAAATGATGTACACAGAACATTTATTTGTTTGGGGGAAAGATTGTGGATTACTGGTGCAGCATTCTGATAGATATTTTAACATATTCAGAGGAAAGAAAATCCACTCTCACAAACAGACATCTTGGATTTCTTTTTTATTTCTTACTGAATTCATCACAGGCAGTTTAAGACCCACTTCTGCACAAGTGTCTTCCTGTATTCTTGACAATTGAGCAATTTTCTCACATGTGCCGGTTTGCTCAAATTTCATTCTTTATCTGTTTTCTCACTAATGGTTTCTGAATTAACAACCTTTGCCTTTTTGCTGGTGCACAGAGTCTGTTTGCACCAGGCTTAGTTCAAGTTATCAGGAGTGATCCAGCCGCAGTACGAATTTACCTTATTTTACAGCTTAAATTAGACCCTTGGCATTCTCAATTACCAGATACTCAACAGCCAAGGAGTTTGGGCAATGCTTTTAATCGTCATAATATTTATAAAGTAATCGTGCATATAATTGAGATGTTAAAAATGCCAATCCATAATCCATCCTATTGCTTCAAAGTACCATATCAAATATGTTTTCCTGTTAGTTTTGGAAGCATATGTCAGTGCATAGCCAGGACTAGCAATGTAGTCTATAATGACATCTAATACAAAAGAGATATTCTTCAAATACTTCATTAAATAATTTGACCTAATTCATCCTGGCTAAACAAACTTAGTTTAGCTCAATCCTGCTGTTAAGCTCTCTTCAAAATTCTCATTAACATCAATGGAAATTCTAGAAAGAGCAGATGAATCAGTCTCTCGTTATAGGACCGATAAATAACACTTTGGGTTTATATTCCTAGCTAATAAATGTAATCAAATTATTTAAAATATAAACACTCAAAGCCTGTTCTGTGCCCTCAGGGAACCCCTTTATCCCACTGCAGCAAAGCTGCATATAGCAGGATATATTCCACTAATACAGTCAAAAATATATGGGTGTATAAGAAGAAACAGTTTAAAAAAATCATACTGTAAATGATGTGATTGAGTGAAACTGTATGTATATTTTTAAGTCTTCAGAATAGTTGAAGTTTTAACTTATTTCAAATTTTTAAGTTGAAATCTATTCATATTTGGAAATTTTGTACAAACTTGTAAAGTTAAATACTATGTCACTGTAATTTATTTTTGTTGTCATATATTGACACATGCTCATTTATATATGAAGTGTACTGTTTATCAATTGCTTCTAAGGCAGCAATAAAAACATGAAAGTTGTTCTCATTTTCCTGTCACAGCTGTCATTTATATCCAGTACATTATTTTAATTCTGTCCCTTACTAAAACAGATAGTGTACTGAGTTCTTAAATATATGTCTTCCAGTTCTTGGTGAATACGTGGGCTGTTCTTGCCTGTACAGCTGTGAGAACTTGGGGATACCCTTTGCAGAAGTCCTGGAAAGGGATTTCCACTTCAGTGCATCATGCCAAGAGGACATCAGAAAGTGAAGGGGAACAAAAAGTCAGAACTCTTTCTCTTTTCCTACGAAGTTTGTTTTTACTTTTTGACTGAAGGTTTCCACATCGAGCACGTGTCCTTTCAGGTTCTCTGAAGTGGGGGACATTCAGACCTCTTACAACAATGAACGTGGGTCAAAGTTGCAGAGCACTTTAAAGTATCAGTCCCACTGCTGAGATTTGGTTCAGTAAAATGGTACTTCTCCAGTCCTTTTCATCTTGAAGAAAAGGCTTTAGAACTTTCCTGCACAAGCACAACTAGTAGAGGTCTTAAGTACTTTCCTCACCTTGTACACTATGGCATGTACCTGCAAATTCACAGCCATTTGGAATGGTTGCACAATTCCAGCTTTTTCCTTGGTCCAGCCCAGAGGCCAGGTGTGTAACAGGGTGCAAAATATATGTTCCATACATCAAGTACCACTAGTTACTATGAAATGCAATCATTTGCAGACATCTAAGTTTCGTATCTACAGCCAGAACAGAAGAGAGGGCATGGGAGGAAGGAACTTAACTGAAGTTTCCTCCAGTGATTCAACTTCTTTTTCTCCTTGCTGATCTGAGGAATATAAATGTAAAGGGAACTAGAAACAATAAATTTCACTTTATATGATGTTCTCTGCAATAAAGTGCTAGAGGAAATAGATAAAATACAAAAAGACAAAGACAAGGTCCTGGACATCGACCACACATAATAGAAAAGGGAAATTTATGTTGTGGAATGGGTGTTTGCTTTTTATATTAACTTCAAAGGTGGATTATTTTCTTATATGTCATTTGATGTCTGCTTGTGTCACAAGCCTTTCTTTTTCATCACTATAAAATTTCACCTGTCCATTTTCCTTCCTTTCATTACAGGATGGAGTAGATTTATTGTCATGCTTTCAGGAATGATTGTGAACTGTGGATCACAGAATAACTCAAGCAGCTGGAGCACAGCTGGATGCAGCAAGCAGCTGAGGGTGCCACTACTCCAGGCTGATCTATAGCCAGCTGCTTGTGCCAGGCTCAAGAGGGAGACGAGCGGCAACACACACTCCCAGTTACAGCTGAAAGTGGTCACACTCCATCCAGATCAGGAGTGCCTTCACAGCTGATACAGACTGACCTATATATACTGTAAGAGAGGAAATAAAGAGGGGACAGAAGGGAAAGGGAGTTTGGAGTTTTCTTGCAGTACCTTGTGTGGCTGGATTGGGCTGGTAAGTTTGTTTGGCACAGGCTAAAAGAAGGCCTGGCTATCGAGCTTCTAGAGAAAGACCTGTCTTGAAAAGTCTAGTTACTGCATTCAAAGGTCAGTTGTTTCAAATAAGGCTAAAGCAATTATAGACTAAAATCCTGGATTAAATTTTCAAAGATTCTTTTAAGCATTTCTAAAAAAACTGTGGATTGGGACTAAAGTAAACTCCTGATATGTGTATCTTGAAGTTGTATACTCCAATTCCTGGTCAGAAGCCCTGAAAATAAACCCTTAGGGAGCTATTAATTCCTGATTCTCTAAACATCCTCAGTTTTCTCTTTAATGCACAGGACTCTGTGCTACCTGAATTACAAGTATCATTCAGGGTGCTTTATCAAAAAAAACCAGTAAGCTATGTCCTGTAACCAGTTATAGCTCCCACTATGGCAGCTAAATACATCTGGTCACTGAAATAAGAATATGTAAAATCACAAACACTTTCCTCTAGGCAGCAAGCTGTTTCCTGATGATGCTTTCAAAATGGAAATTTACTTCTGCTTCATTGTACAAATATCCATATGCTGTGTTTTTTCAGTATTTTTGTCAGGCAGCTGATGCAACTCTTCACAGCTTTTTTGGCTGTGCTACTTAATGCAACTAGATGTGAATTCTAGTGAGTTGTTTGTATCTTCTCTGAAGCTGTTTATTCTGCCATGAAGTAGTAAGTCAGCAGGGAAGCATGGCAAGTTGACTTATTGAAAAGGTTTAACAGCAATATTTTGTTACTTCCATTCAGCTGAGGTCAAAGAAAAAGTAATACAGTTCTTAATGCTGCTCAAACAGAACCTTGACAGTGTGTTAGTCCCAAAGTTACCACACACTTTCTTACTGTTCCTTCAGCAAGGATTTGCCTTATCATTAATTAAATAGACTTGTTGCTCTGAAATATGGTGGATAGGTATCTTTTTGTAGCTATGAAGTATGGCTACTTAGCAGATTTTTGCATGGCTTAAATTAAAATGTGCTCATCTTGGAGAAAGAAGAGATGGGATTTTTTTTCCCCAAAATATATCCACTGGGAATAAGCAAGAGCAGCACAAAAATCTCCAGTTAATATGATGCAAATAAAACCCCCTCAATTTTATTTTCTGTGCTTTTTTGCAGTTTTAAAGATTTGTTATCTTGATTGTAAGCAGTCTGAAAGATAATTACCTTAATGGCAGTTCTACAAAAAACAAGCTAGGAGGGATCTTGCACAGTATTAATGTGCCTTGCTTTTAGGAATATGACAACAATTGCAAGAGTCCCTTGGATTTATTAATCATGTGATCAAAAGATTTTAGAAATGCAGAAATAATTGCCTCTTGCTTCTCCTGTCTATAACAATAAAAGTCTACAGATGCTGTGGAAACGGTGCCTTTTTTTTCTTCACTGCATGTGCCAAGTTGTGAAGTTTGTGAAGATTTTGCCAAGTATCTTTTCCTCTTGATATGCGAAAGGATTGGGGGCAGGACAGGAGTCTCCAAACACAGATCCAATTCATACAGGCAAGAAGTCTGTACATTGCTTTAACCATAGCAGTGTTCCCTTTGGAAACTTGGTGGAAAAACAGGGAAAAATGAGGAGTGGATATAACTGCTAACAAGAGAGATCTACTGAGTGCAGAGAAAAGGATGATATGGAGCATCCACAGTTTTATGCATACTAATGATTTTATTATTTTTTTATTATTCAGAATTATTGTAGCTGTATAGTACTAAAATGAGTCTGAGCTCGCTGCCTTGCTTTTGAAGTTGTGTACTCTTTGCCAGCATCTTTCCTTGTGAGGATGAAGACGGTATTTTGTTGAACTGGAGGGAAGGGGGGAAAGAAGAAAGGATGGCACATGGAAGAAAATAATCTGGAACTTTCACAGATTTAATTTTAAGTAATAGTATCAGATTCAGCAGCTCTTTTTTGACTTAAAGTGTAATGAAATTAAATTTTCCTCATTTTCAAGCCTAAGTCTGATCCCTCCTGAATAGGAATGTATTTTGCAGTAATAGAATGTATAAAATGCTTAGCCTTTCATGCTTATGTTTAGGAAAATAAAGAAAATGGGAAGATAGTAGATGGTTAATTGAGATGGAATATATCCAATGGCAAGAACTATTTAATTGAAATAAAAATTAACTGCAAAGATATAGGAAGTGTACATGGAGACCAAGTCTATTACATTACAGACTGGTTCTGTTACAGAAAGCAAGAGAAAACATCTTCTCTTCAGTTCTCTGATCATTCTTGTAATTTTTTGAGTGGTTTGAATTCTCTATCTATTCAATAAGGGGTGTTATTAACCTTGTTTTGAATGCCTTTTTCAGAGGAGACCAAAAAGGAAAGGAGCTGCAGAAGCATCAGACAGATAACCCTTGTCTGCAGTGAACAACAGGCCTTCATTCATAGGTCAATCTCCCACCTGCTGCAGAGCAGTGCATGGAGCACCCGTGAGGCCCAGTGAGTGGTCTAACAACAGCTGACTTCCAGTTGCTGGTAGTTTCTTGTCAGAAGACTTATTTAGAGCTACCTGACTGGCAGATCACCTAATGTACATGTGATCACTTTCCTCAAGAATTCCTTCATATTGCAGATATTCACCATTTTAATGACATAATATTAAAATTTAAAGAATTTTAAAACCTGGCTTTCAGCTATTGTTATCTATTAACAGTCCAGTACTACACCGTAGAATGGTTAAAGCAATGGATTAGACAAGTGTTGGGTAAGTTAAATTTGCTATCAGTTCATCTGCTATTTTTGTGAAGTCACAGGAACAGGGCAAAAGTCTTTTTATAAATGGGATACTTTGAGCTAACTGAACTGAAGACAGGACAGTCAAAAATTAGGGGAGGTGAGGGAAATGAAATTTAACTGGAATGGTTTAATCCTGAAATATTGTGACTTCTTTCCTGCTTTATGAGGGAGATTCTTGGTGGATTAGATTCTGAGGCTGCTTTCAAGCTAGGACAGTGACTCCAAATGGGCAAGGTAAAATTAAAACCCAAGAATCTGAAGCGATGATGCTTTGCTACACAGGGAATGCCTGCCAGCTCAGGTGTCACACAAAACACAAAGAGGTCTGGCTCTTCTGCTGAGCCCACTCTCTTGCAAGGAAGAGACTGGGTTATGTTGGCATTTTTTTGTCATCAGCCACAAGTGTATCAGATGGGAGAAGGATTGATTAAATGCCATTCGTGGGCATCATCTCTGATTATGTGTGAAGACTATACAGACCATTATTCTGTCATAAGGAGCAAAACAGATAATGTCATAACTGATGAATGTGTGCAGCAGCTGGGGGTAGAGCATACTCTCTCAGTACCTCCTTACTCACAGAGCACAGCAGTTCTTACATGCTTTAGAATGACTGTCACTGCTAAACAGTTTGCTGCGTGTGGTTTAGCTTTTGTGGGACACGTAATACTGGAGTCAAGAATTATCCAAAGAGAGGAGGTAAGTGATAAATCATTCAAGACAATGAAGGAGCAAAGGTTGTGAAGCTCCAGACAGTGTTGAAGAGAGCATCAGTAGGCATGGATATTAAAGGCATTGATTTCTCCAGCACACCCATAAGCTCTGCTGGTATACTTGCTTTCAAATCAGACCTTGCTCACATCCAGCCAGCTCGGTTCGGTGAAGTGAACGTGAGTCATTCAGCAGTGGTCTGTGTCCTCCCCTGTTGTAGTGTTTCACGTAAGTTTCTCTGGAAACTCCTATGCCACTATCAGCATCCCTGCATTAGGTAAAACTCTTGCATTCAAGCCTAAATTACCATTTTAAAGTGTCCTGTATACGTTCAAGTAGAACATACAGAATTATGTGAGATTACAAACTCTTTCAATTACACCTGTGAGATACGAATTTGATCACTCCCAAAGTCTGGCCCATGTTAAGCTCTGAGCCTTTGGTGTGACACTAATTGTAAGAAGAGGATAAGGCTAATTACAGCAGAGTAAACTGACCTAGTAAGAGAAACCTGATCCTTTAATCCTGTAAACATGAAGATCAGTTAATTGCTAACATGGTTGTTCTTGTGGAGGGAGTGGCAGATGACTATCTAGTCTCAAAGACTGTTCCAGTTTCACAGATAACATCTCACAGAAGTGAAGCAGCTTGCCCAGGATCCTAAACCTAGCTGGTGGCTGTAGCCCTGCATGCCAGCTCAGTGAGAACCCAATGAGGCACATGATGTGGCTCTCTGGGTTTTGTACAATAGGTGTTTTGTGAAGAAGGAGATGAGAGACCCTAGCCTTAGCTGGACAAAATTTTGTGGGGGTGAAGTAGTTTTTCCCAGTAAGAATCATTCTGTCCAAAACTATGTTGGACTTCCTACTGTTAAAATCACTGAGCGGGGCTGTAGCTGCCCACACTGAGCAGCCTGTGGTGCATGGCAGTAGAAAAGCCCCAGAAGAAAATAGGAAATCAGAGGATGTGGTTCTGGAGAAATGCAGAGCTGTTAGCCATGCAACTGGAGAAGGCACTGCTCGGTATAATGGGCTTTTGAACTTGGGGGACTGTGTGGTCTCAACCGCAGCTTTAGCCTTCAGAAATGTTGCACAGCAAAGGTGAAGAGTCAGTGGTATGACCTTCTAAGAAAAAAGTAAGCAAAGGAAAGTATGTTTTGATTATCAAAGAGAAGGTGAAAGACTGCCTTTAAAAACATCCTTGATATTAGACTCTTGCTTATACCAGAAGGCAAGAACCTGTGGTTTTCTCAGAACACACAAAAATTAGAAGTCAATCAGAATTGCAGTCTGCAGTATTGAGCACAAAAATGCTATTGGCCAGATACACAAGGTCCTCCCCCTGAACTTATACATTGTGTTTAATTATTCCTTCCTCTCTGTAAATGTTTACTTTTAGCTTTACAGGGTTTAGTTATAATGCATTCTTTGGACATAGATATTGTGGGCTCCTTTGTGTTAATACTACAACAGCAAGAGACTGCAATTTCTGTTTTGTTTTCATATGATTAACAGAGAACAGCAAAAAAACTAAACAAAAATATTCCGTTTTTAATCATACTTGGAAACTTCTTTTTGTGTGCAGATATATATGTGAGGGTTTTTTTGCAAGATAACCCCAAAGCCTATGATATCATTTAGTGCATGTCAGTATTTATTAAGGCTGGGCACTCCTACTCACAAAGCATTAGCCACCTCATTACACATGCATTAAGAGAACAGGTTTTGGTAAGAGACAGCATCACATGCCTTCCTTGATAAATGGCATGTGCCTTGGGAAAAGTCCTGTCAGATATGGGAAATGTATGGCAGATGTCTGGGAGCTGCTCTGTGAGCAGCCTAGTGCTGCTGATTAAAACTCCACTAAATTGTATTAGCAAGTAGGTTTGCTGTTGCCAACAAGAAATGAAATCTTTCAGAATCAGACACCTATGACAATATCCAGAGCAGAACTGTTTATATTTGACAGGGCAGAGGAGCTATTCCGTTTCAATAAGGAAAAAAATCTATGCAAGCATTGTGGCAGCCAAGGTCTGACCTTACAGAAACACTCTGACAACAGTAATGTAAGCAGGCTTCCTCTGAACATTTTGGCAAAGAATGGTACCAAGTGAAGGCAAGCTGTGCGATTTGCACACCCTATTTGCAGTTATGCCTATGTACTGCAGTGAAGGCATTTGCTTATTAACAGCACAACTGAGTTGAGAATTTGGCTGTGGGACTCAAGTGGAGACCGCTGCAAGCAGCCACAGGGAAAGGATGGCATGACAAGGAGAGTGTGCTGAGTTTCACAAAAGCCTCCCAACAGCTATGAGAGAGGCAGCAGGGACTGTCTGCTTTGCCTGATAAGGGACAATGCCTTATGTAAACTTAGATCAAAATAATGCTCTTGTCAATCTATAGCAGTGCTAGCTTTACAAAACTCAATAGTGAGAGAATTAAATCTCTGTGACATTTCTTTTTAATCCCTGAGGCTAGAAGATTTGGCTCAAAACAGAGTCATCTATTCATTAGCAGAATTATTCTGAGGTTACATTTGGAAACATGTCATTTTAATTGTACTCCTGAAGCTGAATCCCTCCATTTTTAATGGAGTTACACCACAGACTCTGTCCCCACTTCCCATGTTACTTACATTGACCAAATTTTTTGCCACCTGCATCTTGAAATATTTGATCTTCATGATTAAGGAATCTTGGCCCCTTCTGCATAAAAAATTTCTGGGGGAGATTTCTCTTCACGGGGTAATGTAAAGAAAGAGATGTTGATTCCTGATCTATTTCAAGGTTCAGTGTTTCTTGTTATTCCAGCAGTGCCCAGCTGTGAGCTCGGTTGTTGACTAGATGCATTCAGTATATTCCAGCTTCACATTTGGGGGCATAAAACTGAATTTGCAACACAATTCTGATAATTTGAAATTGTAATCTTAAAATAAGTCCAGCGCAGAAAACTGCTTTTCATGTACTCAGAAAAAAATATTCTTTCCCTCTGCTCTGATCAAGGGGATTTTATCTATTTATTATTTTTCAGAGTATGTATACTGTAGCCACGACAACTTTGGGTGCCTAGATGAAAAGTGTGGAGATGCAACAGACATGCCAGAAATGTATTATCTGACGTGATAAAAGACTCCTTCAAAACCTTTGAGCCACAAAACCAAAGTCCCTTAGAGGGTGTTTTAACTCATATTATTTTCAACATAAGAGAGACAGGGTAAGCTCCACAGCAAGTGAATGGAAAATAATCCTTAAACCTTTACTCAATCCCTGTCTGCATTCCATTTTCTAGGATCTTGACTGGTACATTAGAGTTACAGTGCTCAATTTAAAAAATAAAAGTGAGATTTTTTTTTTCCATCTTAAAATAGCAAATAGTTTTAAAATTTCAATTTCAATAAAATGTAACAACACAAATATCTTTGCAAAAACCCTAATAGGAAGGAGGGAAGGAAGGTCTGTTCCCTCTTCCCCTAGCTAGATATCCATCCTGCTGGAATTTAGGACTGAGGACAAAGGGACCCCTTTAATTTCAGTGGGAATCTTTCTCTTGTGTTCAGTGCTTACTGGTTCTGACCCTCAAGCTGTATTCCCCTATGCCTGGAATCATTATACAGGCATTCTAAAGTGTTCCAAGCTTCTGGCAGCCTTAGCAGGATTCCTGATTTAGCTCCATGTAGCCTCATTTGCATATTAGGGTAGGACACCTGCAGGCAAGTGCCACACTGTCAGAACAATGAGGTAAATTTTGGGCTACTTACAAATTTTTGCTGCCATTGCCACATTACTTGGGGGCTCACCCAGGAGGGGGACCCTTGGCTGATTCAATTGCAAATCCTACTGTAAAGCCAAAGCATTGACAAAACACACCTCATTTTCCTGGTCCATCCATCACACAGAGATGAGCATTTTTATCTGTCCCCTGTGAGCAAGCTCACAAACAGTGTACAACACTGTCCATGGTGCAGGTTCAAACTAAGGCTGACACTGAAGCTGTGGTTTGGTTTGTGTTCACAGCCAAGGTACAACTTTCAAGTGTGCTTATTGTCAATGGAATTAACACCTTTGTGAATGATAGAAGCCTCAGCCTCTCTACCCACGGCAAAGGAGCCCAGGAGACAAACACCCCTTCCTATATGATTCCATATGATCCCATATGATCCATAGCAGAAAGATTTGCAGATTTCCCCCTCCCTACAGCATGCAACACTTGAGCTGCAGCACAGAATAAATGCTGCCAAGCACCAAATGATCTCAGAGCCCTGTGCTCTGGGGAAGGCAGTTGCTTTGTCCCTGGGTGTTGCCACTCCACACTGGCCATGTGATGCTTTTCCAGCATCATTATTTTCTCTGTCTTCCCTTGTTTGAAAGAATGTTCGAGGGCTCTAAGGGAAATTGTGATCAACAGAGATGAAGTGATCAGAGACTGAATGAGTAAGTTCCTAAGGTACTCTATAGGTCAGAAAAAGTGGGGTTTTTGAACAAGATTTCAATAAACCAAATTTTCATGCTTTGTGCTTATAGACTAAAGAGGTAAAACTAGTCATTTTTCAGTGTTGCAAGGCCTAGCGTGTTCCTTGCAGTGATTGTAAGCGATGATTTGTTCAGTCTAATACTTAGTGCAAACACTTTCTGTTTCAAGTGAGCCACAAAATATCAGAATTTAATAACTATTAATTTTGGAGGCTTTAGCATAAAAAAATATTTTTTAAAAATGGATTTGTTCAAATACAGAAAAACTAGTGCTAGGCAAACACATCCATATATATACAGCTAACCTTAAAATCTTTATGTATTTTATAATTTAGGAGATGATTCTCTACATGCAAGCCAACAGTGCCATCCACTGATTTTTTTGTATTTTTTCACACAGATATTCTTCAAGAGGTTCTACACCAACAGGTGATCCTAAAAGCATTTTTAAGGATGCTTGCTTAAAATAAGAGGTTTCTCTTGAACAGATCAACAAATAATAAAGAAAAAAACCCTAATTTGTGATGTGGTTAGATTTTTAATGAATTAGTTTCTTATATCTGTGCAGAGCTTCTTAGCTTTTGCAGGAAGCTGTCCTGTATGAGTTAGACACTTCCTTATACTCACCTTTCAAAAATTCCAATATCAAGAAAAAGTCTAAAAGTCAGATGTAATGGAAAGAGTGATTAGGAAATATTACTCATTTATCAAAGGACCTGAATTTGAACTAGTATCATACATTACTCTTTCAACCTGTTACATACACTAGAGGGCACTCAGAAGCCTGTACAAAATGACTCCTCTGCAAAAAATCTGTTAACTCACCATCTCTCTGAGGGGAAAATGTTTTGATCCAGCATATATAATCAGTTTCCACACTATAAATGGAAATGCACTAGTATTCCCAGAATTAGGGGCTTCTACAAATATTTATGTATATTTAAAGGAAGGTAGAAGAAATCATTTATTTAACACTTCAGGTTTTTAAGCCTTTGATGTCTGTGTTTTCAAATTGTGTTCTGTAGCTGTTTCATGCTGGAATCCTACTTTTGTTTGTTTGTTTGTTTGTTTGCCTTTTGCTTGCTTACATGAAGGTGCTGACTACCACATAAGTATGTGAGATGCAGATCCACAGTAAAACAGAAAACGTTTCGTACAACTGTGACAAGACACACCCTAATTTTAAGACCTGAAAAGCAACCATTCCAGCTCCTCTTATGATTACATTTGACCTGCATATTTGAGGATGACCATATAGCTGCTGTTGTTTGGGCTGAGGGGTGTCCTTCTATTAACTGCAGGATCAGCCCCAAGGAGTAGCTGTGTTACTGCCACGTGTTCGTGCTAACATTCACATTTTCCTGTGCCTGCAATGTAAGCTACCTCTTGCTCCTACCACCACATCTAACATGTAGAGGGAAATTATTTTTCTGTGGCCATTCATATTTGTTGTAACTGCTCCTCTCAAGAATCACTTCTTTATAGTCTTTTGAAAGTTTGGTAACTTTGTATGTTGTTCAGATAAACATGTTTTGTATGCCATAGTAATAAACTTGAGCATTCTAAAATTAACATAAAAGTAAATTTTTTAAATATTCTATAAACAAATGACAGAATAATATTGAGGGAGGGTAAGAGGAAACAACATAACTACCCCTCCTCCCAAGAGTCGAAGAAAATCACTTCTTTAATAACCCTTTAGAGAAGTAGTTGTTTTCAATTAAGTGTTTTCTCTGCAAACCTCAGCAGTAACGACTAGGTGGCACTGCATGATCATTTGAGAGAAAAAAAAAATATCATAAGAAAGGAAAGAAAGCATTGAAAATATATGAAGATAGTTAATATCTGATTTTTTTTTAATTAACTTGTTAAAATTGATTAAATATATTCTATTAACTTGAAGTCTCTAATATTAAATATATAGCTATATGAGTATCTGTAGCTATAAATCTATACATACCTACACCATATACACTCTTCAAATAGAAGAGTATGTGATGTTAAATCAGGTATTTCATTTAGGTATTTATTTCTAAATTCTACCTTCTGGACAAACAAAAACCAAGAAGGTATCTCTCTGCTAAAACAGTCCTTGACCACGGTTCTTGATGTGAAAGTGAATATTACATGACACAAGGGAAAAGAAAACTTGTAACAGAACTTGATATTGTTCCTCTGGTGTTTTCTTCAAAGGCAGAACAACCAGGAGTTAATCATGAGGGGTCAGTGTCATCTTAGGGTTTCTCACTGTAAGCAAAATACATTAACCTTATTATAGCCTCCTACACCATATTGTCAGCTCTCCAGGTGCCCATGAAAGAGTAGCTGAGCCTTGGCCCTGAGGAGGGTGATCTGAACACCTGTTCCACAGCATTTCTCTCTTCCTAAAGGCCGTGTAAACCAGTGCACATACAGACTCCCGGAAGAAAGGACTGGAAGGAGAGGTTCACCTTTGGCTATGCTGGAGCAAGCCAGAGTCTNGGACTGGAAGGAGAGGTTCACCTTTAGCTTTGGTGAGCATGCCAGAGTCCCCTGTTCTGGATTTCCTTCCCTCCCAGCTCAGACTGGCTGTGCCCCAGGCTCAGCAAGTGGGCAGGAGCTGTCTCCTACCTCTCCCAGTTCCTACCCTCCTCTAACTGGTGGCCAGTGAGTTCCCCCGGCCATATTGACTGGGAGCTTGACCTTTACTATGTGTCCTACATGTTTAGCCAATTCCTGCTCTGCAAAAGCACTGTACCACTGCTAACTCTTGTCTGTACACAAGGGCATGCCCACTTTGGGTAGAAAGCTGCTCTTTGTGAGGGGACATGAATTTCTGAACCCCAATACACCTATCTTAGAAATTGAAAACTGTTGAGATATTATCTCAGGCTTTGGGTTTTTGTCTTGTTTCGTTAAGGCAGCAGTTTTTTTAGTCTTATAGCACAATGTCTTCCTTTCTGACAGTAAACAATCATCAATTTTTCAGCCTGCTTTCCATGTTAAACCTAAATGACAAATAAAAGCACTGTAACTTATTAACAGTCCCACCATCATACCTGAGGTTTCTCACATTCGTTTCCAGGTATGAATTTTTTCATTTCATTTTAACAGAAAAAGACAACTCTTTTAGTAAGAGCAAAGAAATGGAAGAACAAAGAACCAGGGCCTAGAGAAAGAGAGCATCTTTAGGGTATACAGAAAGAAGAATCAGAAAAGGAGCCTAGGAAGGGAAAACTGGGAAACAGAAAGAGAAATACAGTAATTTCTAAAAGCTACAGAATGGCAGTTTCTATCAGTTTGTTGTTATACTGTGGTGTTTTCATAATGCTCCACTGTCTGGAGTTGGATAGTTATATGAAATTTGCTATTTGTGTGCTTTAGGGGAGAGAAAATTGATTCAATATGATGTATATTTGAATAATAGCAATTATTCAAATAGATTGCTAGCTTAGCCATGTTTATTTATTTAGAGGCAGAAGAAAAGAATATAACATTGAACAGTAAAGAGACCAATATAACCTTTCCTAAGTGCTGTCCTGGTGACATCACTGGCAGGATTAACAGGGAGATTGATTCCCAATTTCAGCATTAGATTCTTAATTTGGTGGCTAAGCCTAGATCCACTTAATTAGTTTGCTGTATCAATAAATGTGAAAGACAACCCATGCCTGTGGACTGTTTATTTTTCCATTATGCTATTTTGCTAATCAAACTATGTAGAATAGCCTAACAAATGCATATGAAACCAAATGAAACAGGCATGTTTAGTATCATCCAAAATGCACAAATATGCACATATTTTTTTACAACTTAACTATAATGACTTTCTTATGAAGGTGTAGCTTGTAGAATGATAATCAGAGGTATGGACCTACAGCTTTTTTCTGTTCAACCATCCACATGCTTGCTTTTATACCAATTTATAGACCTTATTTGATTAAAAGTTAAGTATAAGAGCTGATATATATATTCTCATACTGGGGCCATCATCTTTACTCTCATGGCTGAGTTTGTAATGTTTTTGGTTAGGTGGTAGAAAAGTCAGCTCTGTGCAGGTGTAAAAGTCTGCTATGTGTGTGCTCATTTATACCACATTTTGGGAAAAAAAAATGAAATTATTAAATCAATAGTACAGTACAACCTTTGCAGAAATTAATTTGGGAATAATTTGATAATCTATAGGACTGCTTTTAACTGAAATTAAGTATTTGTCAGAACCCAAATAAAAATATTTTCATGGAGATTAATCTTGATTTATATTCTAATTACTATGCTGTACCACAGCTATCTCCTCTCTTCATTACTCTACCTGCATCCAGCTCCCTGTGTGGGCTGAACCTTCCCTGTTTCATAGCTATGATTTTACTGAGCCTCATCAAGCATAACTCCAGTGCTTCAGAACTCGCATCAGATGTTACTGTGCACAAAACAAACTTTTCTCAATTATTTCAGACTAGCTCAAGGCAAATTTGCAGGGATGATTTAAGAGTTTTTATGTGTGGGGAAAAGTGGTGTTGCTCATAGATGTTAATGCCAAAAGACGGGGAATCATACAGCTACCACTCCAGCTGCCTTGCCAGCCTACAGTGGATGGCTCTGCACCATAAAGCCATGCTACAGCTCCTGAAGAATTCAGTGGCAAGCCCTCACATTTTTGCATTTCACCATGCAGGCAGAGCAGAGAGGATCTGCTACCAGTGAGGAGGCAGAAAAACCCTCCTGATCTGCCAGCAGGACTGACAGTCCTATAGGAAGGCATTCAACATCTCCCTCCTGCTTCAAAGAGTGTGATTGTTTCTGCAGCCCACCGCACTTCATTTAGAAGTATGCTGAGTCTCCTGCCACACAGCCTTGTGTGCCTGGCTGAGCTCTGATCCCCCACCAGTCACAGTGGGCACACAGCTGATCTTGGGCTGGGGAGACCCTCCTGCTGCCCTTGCCTAAAGCATCCTGCTGGGACCCTCCTCTCAAGGCAGCCAGGCTGATGGTCATGCTGTTAAGGGATGCCTGCCACTCCAGGCCTTTCCTGACAGGTGTTGTGATCCAAGAAGCAAAGGGAATAGAAAAATGTTTGTGCCATATTTTTTCTACCCAAACTCTTTTTGTGGCCTATTCTAGTTTTTCTTTTCCACTTAATTTTTACCTTGTTTTATTTCTGCTATTTTCTCCTTTTTCGTGCTCTGTTCTCTGCCACAATATTCATCCATCCTCATCCAAATGTATGTCTGGTTTAAGCTGCTCACTTAAGAGCAATAATAATAATAATAATAATAGTAATAAAAACAGTACTAATAATAAACAGAGATTACTGTGAGGTTTGTGTACCATATACACTGTAATGCTAATAGCCTTTTAGCAGGAAAGAGTCTTTCAACTTATGCTCTTCAGGGAGCTCTTCTTTTCCCCTTTGCCCATATTTTTCAGCTTTTATTGTTTTCTGGTTCCTCCCTGTAGGATCTTAATACAGCCCACAGAGAAAACTATTTGAATATCCTTTCCTGACAGTAGTAATGCAGCCCTAACACAGGCACTGCAACAGCTGTGGCAGAGTCAGAAGAGGTGGTAAAGAGTCACAGATGCAATTTCACAGCCCTGAAGAAATGGTAATTTTTACTGATGATTTATCAAAAGAGGGAAAAGTAGGTCTGACTTTCAGTGGTTAAACAAGACACATAGGCAAAACACCTTAAAAATGGAAGTTTATCAACTGAATTCTTCATCATGAAATCCATAGGAAAATGTAAATGCCCCCACTCCATACATGCAATTACATTTTTTTAATGGAAAAACTAAATTATGTCACTATTTCTCTCTGATATTCACCATTCAGCTGGTAATTGTTATCTGCCTGACAGGGTACATGCATCTCTCTGGAAATGAAATGAAGAATCTTCCTTTCTCCTCTTGTTAAGAAGCATTATCTAAATGCTTCTTGGCAGCTGATGATAAGTACACTGCCTGTAATACATTTCTTCAATTAATTTCAGGCAGAAAGCCAGATGTTACTCCCATTCAGTTTGACAAACCTATAGGAGAGCTTAGATTCTGGGTATCTGTTCTTTGACCACTGGAGAGGTGGAAGGAGTCAGCATCAAGTCTTGGCATAAGCATTTGATTGAATATGAGGTAAGAGAAAAACTAGAGCCTCTGTGCTGATTCTTCTTAAGGTAAGATTTGCTGTCATTTTAGTGAATTCCTTGGGTTTCTACTGGGGCTTAAGATACTGTGTCAAGAAATGTATCTTAATAGATTTATTAAAATCAGAATTTTTTTTAACAGTTTGCAGGAGGTATTTTTATAATGTTATAATTTTTAGACAATATTATCTCTGTAAAAGTTACATTTACACCACAAAGATGTCTTGTAAGAAGCCTTTTGCAAACAGAAATAATTATGGGTTTTTTTAAAACATGTATACAGCTAATGTTTTACATCTTCAGGGTAGGAACCTCTTAACTGGTAGCAGAATGTAACTTCCTTTACTTCAAACTAAAACACAGGAAGGTCACCAAGTTCAAGAACAGGAATATTATGGAAAACTTCATTGATGCACATATCTTCAAATATTCAGAGCTTGCTGTGGAGGGAGGAAAATGTTTATAAGCAAATTTGGTTGGTTTTCTTTTAAACAAGGAACTGTGCACTAAATGAAGAAAAAATAATTGAAGAGTGAGGAAGTTGCATATAGGGTATACAAACTGTACATCAAAACAATGTGCTTTTGTCAGTAGAAAACTTCAGGCTAGTGGGTGAGTTTGGAAAGCAATGTGAGAAAATCCATCACAGCACTTGTAGCCTCAGTTTTAATCAGGATACGTTTTTGTAACAAACATTAGAGAACAAATCCGTGTGGCTGCTTGCACATGTCATCTCCATCTCTTCCCTGAGAAACACCTAAAAGGAGATGCATCTACAGCCCAGTCTTCCTCTGTCCTTAACTCTGTCCTTAAACAGTGCCTGTCTTGTTTGGTGCAGCTGGCACTACCATGCAGGTACAGCTTTAGACCTTTCTGACAAGTGGAGTCTGAGGACCAGCTGGGGCCCCAAAACAGGGATACAGCTTTAGTCAAAGCAATGGGCTTTTTTGTAAAGAACGTGGTCTTCAGTGACTTGGACATGGGCCTTGGGCTCAAGGCAGTTCTGTTGCTTAATTTTCAACAGGTTTTGGCAAGGCACATTGTCTGTCCATGCTTGTAAAAGGGACAAAACAACACCGAGGTGTCAGTGAGGTTGCTGTTGCTGGACCCCTCCTGAATTGCGTGTTTGCCAAGCATGTAGAGCATTACATACAAGTTCAGCCGTGTGAATTACCCAGGATCTGCCCAGAAAATGACAGACACTAGAATTAAGTTTCAGTTTGAACTGTGAAACACTTTCCCAGTCTTTGCAATTGTCAGAAAGAAACTCTATGGTTTCCTATAAACACAGTCAACAGCTTTGTTTTCTCAATTATCAGCTTTCATCTTCTCTTTATCTTCCTGTTATCTTTCTCTCCCATCACACAAATTCTTCTTTAGAAGCTGCATGAAAGACCCAGTAGGCACAGTGTTAAAATTTGGAGTATATTCACTGGCATGCACCTGATTTCTGATGTAATAGGGTATTATCCCATATACTGGGATTATGATTCTCCTCAGAATCCCCTGTCTGGTGCTTTTCCCTGCAGCTGACAGCAGCTAGTAGAGCAATGAAGTCTCTTTTTCTGGCTGAGGGCAAGAATTGCATGTTTTTCAACAGTACAGTTATTGTAGACATATTCTGTACTATTTCTGGCCATTTGTGTTGTCTGATGAGACTTTACTGGGAATTCTGCCTCTGCCTTTGAAATGCAGAACATAATGTAAAGACCAAGTTGATACTCTAATTGGTTTATGACTCTTTCTGTCTCCATAAAATGAGTGTTATCTCTGTATGGGCTATCATAAAATTTAATAATATCCATCTGGTGTTCTGAGGATGTTTTATATCAGATAAAAAACTGCCTATTCAAAATAACTGACTTAAGTTCCTCTGCAGGAACTCTGACAAAGCAGTATATTCGGCAGTATTTCTGTAAATGGGTTTGAAATAATGACCAGAAAGTAAAATAAAGACTGAAAATTAAAGACAAATTTATAGAGATTTGTCACTAAATCTTTTATGGATTTCTGTGCTAGAGAAATTATTCCCCAGGCAAAGTATTCACAAAAAAAAAAACAAAAAAAACCAAACAAACAAAAAAAAAAAACCCCCCAAACCCCCCAAAAACAAAACAAAAAAACCCCCCAAAATAAAAAACAACAACCCAGGAGATTTTTTTTTCTTTCCCTGTATGTGTAAAGATATACTTCTGAGCAGTTATATTGACAGTGCAGACCTTTATGTTTCTCCATAATCTGTTTTTTTCTAATGTCCTTGGAGTGCCTTGGATCACTGAGGTGTGATCCTCTTCTATCTTGATCAATAACTCAATTTAAAATGCTTAGTATTTCTGTATGCAAGAATTTCAGTGCCTAGACCATCACAAGTACTAGTGCATCACGCATCTAACAGAACCAAGAAATCAAATCAAGTATGGTATCACAGGATTTGAGAGCAGTGAAAGAGCTTGCCCAGTGATGAACTTTCAAACTTTCAAACAAAGGAAAGTGTACTTACTGAACACATTTCCTTATATTAAAACTAGTCTATTTGCTGCTTTGGTCTTCTAAAACATCAGAGAGATGTGTTCCAAGTTACAGTTCTGAAGTCACAAGTGTGGCTTTCAGTCTTAAAGCCCCATTTTGGTAATGGGGGTGGGATTAGAACTTGCTACAGCTAAGTACCCTGTGATCTTTCAAAATCAAATGTAGCATTCCATTTCCAGCATATGGGATCTTCTCCTCTGGGAATATTGTATTACATGCAGAAATCAGAGTTTTGACTTCTTAATACTGAGAATCTCATCAAGATTCTTCTTCAAAAAACCTATGGTACCTGGCGACTCAGGTTCCAAGAAATAATATTAGTAGCTTGCCTTCAACAGCCTATGGGGGAAAAAGGCAAGTACTCTCATTTCATATCACTCTACATGCTTCTTCGGGCAGTGGAAAACCATTCCTGTATTGGTACCCTAGGCATGGATTTTGGCAGGATAATGATTTTAATGCATAATGCTTTCTACTTATATTTCACCAAGATTAGGTTTCTACTTATGTCCTGCACAAAAACCAAAACCAAACAAAACACACACACACAAACAAAAAAACCCACAACAAAAATAAAACCAACACAAACAAAAAACCAACCAAACAAACAAAAAAACAAACAAAAAATGAACAAAACCCCACAACTGACCAAGAAAAAAACAAAATCAAACAACCAAAAAAACAAACAAAATCCTATGTTCTCTGGCTCTTCCACTGTTGTGGTTTCCTAGATAGTACTACTAAGTATGGCAACTTAACTATATTATTTTTTCCTGACAGATAGGAAAAAGCAATCCTGACCCTTTGTAACATTGGGAGACATTTTGAAGCAAAACACCTCCATACAGGGGCTTTTATTGTAGGGCATTAGTTGTCATCATATTTGTCTAAAAACTAAGATAGAATCATTTAATAATTGGAGGAAAGCAGGTTCAGGAGCAATTTCTTTGACTTGCACCTGCAGTTAAACTAGCTCATGTAGTGCTAAAGATACAAAATCCACCCACATGTTACTCTGTAAGTGATCAGTGCACAGCCCTCTGTGGAGGGTTGAAACCAGGATTGTAAATTCAAGGGATTCCACTCAAAGTCTTGTATTTGAAGTGGAGGAAGCTTTGTAGGCCAGTGAGATGGAGCATATTCAGTATCTGCTTAATTTTCTGTGGTGACAGCTCTATAGACAAAATGAAATCAAAAGGAAATGTTCCCATTAAATTTCTAAAGCAATCTTGCCAAGACTTGTGGGTGTCTTTTTGTTGTTTTGGTTTGGAGGTTTTTTTGTGGGGGTGGAGGGTGTTCAGACTTTTTTAAACAAAATATATATTATGGTTTTCTGACTGTCCTGTAGCTTCTTATATTTCTTATGCTATCTTCCTTCTTCTCAATATCTTTGCTTCATAAACTGTCTTCATGAAATAATCTCAAACACTGTCCCCATGATAATCTTGCTAACCTAGTCTGTATAACCCACTATGGCCGAACAATTCCTCATTTTGAATTGAGAAGTTTTCAGATGGTTATGATGTCTTTGTCTAATTCTGTGTCTTAATTATGATGATGCAGTCAGTGTGAGGGTGGAGAAAATAGTGAGTTTATTAATATCCTTTAGATCTAGTCCTTTAAATCTTAGATTGGGGAAGAAATCTCATGAAGCAGGAATACTGTGATGTTCACATGGCTGCATTTGAAGGTTGCTGGAAATCTTTATTCTACAGTATGGAAATTTGACACCTTTCAGCTAAAAGTATATATTGTTTTAAAGAAACAGTTTAGCTGTAATCTAGACTGAAAATATGGCAAATAAATAGTAACATCTCATGCTTTCAAACTAAATGAAATGACTGTTCTACACGTGGCCTCATTACATTTAACTTTTGGGATGTACATGCAAGCTCATTCCCAAGAATTGTGTATCTTTCAGGAGAATTTTCAAAACAAATTACAGGATCATATGTACTCTCAATTACTTGCAGTCATCAAACTGACTTTCCAGTGTGAGTGCCACACCAAAAGGATATAGCTCTTATTGAAGAACCATACCCAAGCCATGCCTGTGGAACACCAGCACTTGTTGTGTAACTCATTCAGTAAACAGGCTGAATTCTTATGGAAGAGGTGTCCCAAATGGTGTCCCAAATTCTTATGGAAGAGGAGGTTTCCTGTCAGTATTTCATCTTTGAGGGACGTGGTCATTATTTTAGATTGCCATTAGCTACTGAACAACAGCAACAAAAATGTCGTTTACAAAGAGATACTCTTTGCTTCTGTCCTTTGCTCATCCAAACACAAAAAATCTGCCAAAAAGTCCCCTTTCTGACAAATGTTGGATGGACTTAATGTAGAAGTATGATTCAGGTGATCTGTGCCTAGTAAGGAAGTCTGATGGCCACAAAATATGTGTAGGTTTTTTCTGCACTGGACAGCAGGATTGCAAATTACCAGCTGCATTAGAACAACTTTTCACAGCACACTTACCAATTTATTCTTCCTCCTGTACATAGCACAGAATCTTGGTTTGCCAATCATTTGATTACCTCTTTAGTGAAGATGCAAGAGCTGTGGGAATCTTATTAATGGGGAAAGAGGAAAATATTGCTTCTTTTCCTCTGTTACTTCTTAGAAAAATACTGATATTCTGCTCCCAGAACCATGCAGAAGTTGTAAAGGAACAACGTGCATGTATTGCTTTTATCTACATCTTGTTGGCTTGGAGTTATTTCTTCCTCTCCCACTGACCTTAAAAGGGAAAAGGTTTCAAAACTTCTGAATGGTCCTTGTAGGCTTCATGAGGTTTTTAGATTTTTTTTTTTGTTCACATTAAAAAGCCAGAGAGTGCAGAAAGAGTCTCAGGTGGGAGGAAGGCTTAAAATGATCCATGTAACTTCCATTTACACTGAGAGGAATGAGAGTCTGTCAATGAAGACTTATCCTGTAATACAATGATTCAGGGACAGAGCAATGCTCCTTGAAGGTCACCTTCTGAGCATGAGACTTCCTCGGAGCATGAAATGAATTGGAACAGAGAGCTGTATCCTGAGTGTCTCCGTTACCACAGTCCCATGAAATGTAAACCACAAATCTGTCATCTTCCCCCCTCCCCCTGATGCAGAGCTCCTTCAAATTAAGACAATAAAAATAAACACTTTAGAGAACTGTGTTTAAAATAAATGAAGGGAGGGAAGGGAGCTTACAGGAAGCTTAGATGCCAATCACAGATTTATTCAAATCCACTACTTTTGTCAGTTTGTGGAATTCATCCCATTTAATTTCTCAAACTCCAACATCCATTTATAATTAAAATGTCAGATTCTTCCCTGATTTGCACACAAGTTATACTTTAGTGAGACTGTAAGGACATAAAATTTGTGAAGAAAACTTTATTCAATATGCTTTGCTCCATAACATAATAGATAGTGAGGTGACATATTACTATGAACACCTATGTTCCTCCAAAAAAAACACATACCACATTTTCAATAACTTTTGTGCTGTCTTTTAAGCAGTGAAATTTCTTAAGGCATTTATGATTTATTTTTTTTTAACATTCCTGTGAATGTCAGTGGCTGTTAACATCTGAATCAAACTGTTCCCAGTTCATGTGACTGTAAATGGTGCCCAGAGCAAAAAAGCCAGACATTCTGACTCTCCTATAAGTATAGTCTGTGTGGAAATGTTTCTCTGAGCCGAAGTAGAAGTTGCTGAGTTAACATCAGAATACATTTTGGCAGGAAACAAGGTAAGGCTGCATTATGACCACTTTATTATCATTATTACCTTTAATTAAGGTATGTTTGGGAAATAAATGGTCTAAGAGCTGAATAAAAACACTGTGATCTAAATAAGGATTCTGGCTGGACACAAGGCTAAGTGGTTCACATGTTGCTGGCAGTATCTGAAACTCTTCTGGGATTATTTTGGAATTATCTCACAGGATAGAAGGCTGAGTTTGGGGTTTTAGCTTATAGCCACTCCAGGCAGCAGTTCTGAACAGCCTCAGGCTCTTAAGAGGTTTTCCATCTTTAAGGTAGAAGGAATGCCACACAGCAACCAGCTGTGCATAAGGGCAAAGGGCATTTTTAGCAATGAAGACTGAAAGAGATAAACTGAACTCTGTGCACATGTGGATGACATTTATTTGGAGTGTTGCATGGATGGTATCAAAGACAGAAAACTGCGCTAGTCAGAGATGGCTGGACTGGGAGCAGCTGCAGATTTGCAATTGCATTTGCCTCCAAAGGTGTTAGTGTAGTTAAATATATTTAAGACATAAGACTTAACATATGCACATACTTTCAGGGAAATTGGAAGGTCTAAAAGCATAGCAGAAGATCTGTAACTGAATTCTTAACTCCCTATAAAGTTCAAAGTCCAAAAGAGAAAAGGCTTTTTTGTTGTTGTAAAAAGGTTGATCATAAATACAGACTCAGATGAGTTCCCTAAACTTTATCTGTCATTTAGGAAGAAGCCTTTTTAAAGACTAAACACTGGATGGCCAATGCAGATAATTAGAGTGTACATTAAGGTACTACTTTACTGAAAGGAGAAACAGGAAAAGGCAATTAACTCTTTCTCCCCAGTCTCCAGCTACTTTCTCTTGCATACTGTTTTCATGTACATACTGTTTGCATGTACCAGGCTACATGGGAGCAAGCAGTAGCTTCAGACCATGACAGTTATAGTCCTTTGTGTTTTGTTTCTCTTCTCCTTGCTCTGATTCTGCTTATGGCATGTGCACAAGTAGGAGAGGAACAGGATAGAGAAGCAGCTTCACCGTACAGGAGGTTTGCTGCTTTGGCAGGACAGTAATATTTCCTGTGTAACTACATGGCAGGGTCTTCAGGCTGCCCACATAAACACTGGAATAATTTACATTTATATGACCCAGGCTACCTGACTGAATGGATGGATTGTTTGGGGGTTTTTTATAATTTCTTTTCATCAAAAAGTTCCTTTCTACATGCCTCCAAGAGGAGGTATAGTAGGGGTAAAACAGGTGACACCAAAAATTGGTGTCAATTAATTTCACAGAGAAAACTAATACTTCCAAAAATAGCCTTGGTGTAGTGTCAGACTGCGTGTGCTCACCCTATCTATGCTGGATGTGGATTTTGATTTAAAGACAAATCCTCAAAGAAAAACATGATTAGTGTGTTAAATAAATAAATAGCAGATAATGATGCTTTAGAGCAGTTCATGTTCAATCTTCCAAGATCTGCAAGTGTTTTCCCTAAGCTGGATTGTCATAATTATCTTACCATTTTTAACTTATAAAACGTTACAAATTGTCTAGTGATGTTGAGGGAGAAGCAGGGGGAAATCTTACCACAGACTAAAAGGTATAGCCCCAGTGTTTAAAAATAACCAACCAAGTAGGTGGCTTAGTACATCAGACCAGTTTTATCTGGTTTGAGATGATAAATGAGGTGGCAATATAAGCCCCGTTTCTGTGGGTATTTCTTTAGCATAAGAAACAGTGTAATATATGTGCAAAAAGCTACAAACTGTTGAAATAACTAATACCACATAATCAAGGTTACATCTGTGTGCCTATAGAAACCAGTTGCACTCAAGAGTACAGAAGAATCCAAAAATTCTTGTTTTGAGGTTTTATTAAGAAATTTTTAAACAGAAAAAAGTGAGACTGAATGTTCTTTTATGAAGTCTTTATACAAAAGGTTCTATAACAAAACAATCTAGATGTGCCAGGTAAAAGGGCATTTAAGTAGTGAGAACTTATTTTAGATAGATCTGAAATAGTCTTGTAATCAATTCCAATTACTGAAATTCTTGGTGTTTACAAAGTATCTGTAAGATTTCTTAGTCTGAGTCATCAGATGACAACAACTCAAAATCCCCCAACACCCAGCAGTTTTTAAAGTCTATCATCATACCGAAGATATACAATGATTTTTGCAATATATGTATACACACATTGCTGATCTGGATCAAACAAACTTTTTTTTTTTTTCAATTAAATTCATTTTGCAGCAAGAAAAGAATTCTTTGTTCCATATGAAGATCTGAAGTAAAAAAGTATTTACATTTTCAAAACTTTAATCCTAACATATACTAAGTTCCTTATGATGTCTTCACAACTGTACATAAGAAAACTCAGCTTCTTTCCAATGCTTTAATCATTACATTCCGATCTGGAGTTTTCTCTGCTTCATGCAATAGCCTGGGCCTTTAGTATCTTTTCTGTCAGAACTTTATGACTTTCTTGAAAGTTATACTCTGTAACGCAGCAGTTTATGTACAGGCTATATTTCAGTGGAGAGTTTAAATTTGCGTTCTCTAAAGCTGCCCTTACATACACTTATTCTAAATATTTTAAGGCTCTCCTCTCTGCGCTTATTTTCAGGATAGAATCAGAGGAGAATGTGGAATGAAACATAATCAAAATAGAATAAGAATAACTCACAGCAGACACTATTATTAGAGGAATTTTTAAGTGACATGACATTCTATCTCTTTGAAATATAAGCTATACTGCATGCTAATATTTGAGTAAGAAATGGTTTTCTAGGTCACGAACAAGGTATTTCTGTGTTTTATCTGCATGCCTTCCCCAGAAAACAGTAAGCAGGATCTATTCATTCCAAGCTACAACAACAGGAGTATCAATGATTCTAGGACACAGCTGGAGCAGACCCTAATTGACGGATCAAGGCAGCTGTGTCAAGATACATGTATATTTGTAAATAAAGATGCCTTGATGTGGGTTTTGCCTTAAGGTTTCCCTGAAATCTTCCATACAGTTAGGGCTTTAATTGGCAACATAAGCAGCCTTATTAATACATGATTTGGGCTAATGCCAGTTTAAGCAGCAGTAACTGTGCTGAGGACTATAGGAGTTGAATTAAAAAAAAGTATATCTTTTATGCTTTTTATATCTTTAAAAGGAATTATAAGATATATATGGAAATTTTTAAACTTCTATTTTCAGCAAAATCATATATCCAGCGTACTGTTAAACAGATGTTTATTCACAGCTACTTCCAATTGACATATTCCTGCCTGTGCAGACAATCTTGAAAGCTGTGGTTTAATGGAAAGCCATCTGATTTTCTCTCTGGGACACAGCTGGATTTCCACATCAGAGGGAGATGTCAGACTGTTAATATAAGATTTCACACAGAAACTTTGGACAGCTTAGAAGCCTGTTATGTCACTTGATATATTTTTTATTATCATTGAATTAGAAGGAACAAAAGAAGCATATTTGTATCTAATCAGATATTGACATGATAGTAAGAAGAAAAACAATTGTGTCATGAACAGTCCCTGATGGGAGTGAATAACAGTAGGGTTAGTGGAGTGGAACAGAAAGAAAGCAGGATCTGTAAATATCCTGTAAAATTCTTTTCTCCTTGTTCTTCAGACTGGTATAAGATATTTATCTAACAAGATTAAAATAATGTGTATTTTCTCATATTGCATATTTCTGCTTTATCAGTAATCATCTTGTGCCCCAAGTTTTAAATATATATATATAAATAAATTAAATCAAACCCACCACCAATGAAAATCACCAAGCAGACTCCCTAAAACCACAAACCTTGTCTTCTACTCTGCTTACAGGATGCTTAGTGCACAGTGAGCACTTGGTCTGTATTAGAGCCTGATGTCAATATTAGTCCTGTCACGAGTTTCCTTCTCTTTTGTATACTCACATTGAACTACAGTATCTTGCCACAAAAGTAGCACTGGTAACAGTACTGGTTGAAAATAATGCTTAGTGCATCCACGTGAGTAATTATGTGTTCCTGCAATTGTGCAGGAGAAGTCCAGCACTTTGGTATCTGTGAGACAGCAGAAGTCATCTTTGCTTTTTCAGAGCTCAAGGATTCACGCATTTGGATGGAATGGAAATGTGAGGTTAATGTCTACAACCACAGTTATATCACCCAGAAATCAGAGTTCAAGGCAGTTCAAGCCAATATCTCCTTATGATGTATTACAAAAAAGATAGATCTTCCATCTGTCTTCAGTTTTCCTTTTCTATTTCTTCCTTTACTTTCCTTCACTTCCTTATAAAGCTATATTGTGGTTAAGCATTTCATGTCATATTCCTCCCATGTCAGTGACACCCATGATCTGTACTTTCCTGAGCCCTTCTGTAACTTATTGTCCTTTGATTTGAAAGTAGTGACAGATTTAGCACTCTCTTTTCCACTTTACTCATATTTGCTATAAACATGAAACAACCATTTAATTTTACGAGGCCATTATGTTTATCCTTTCCTGGAATCATATACATTAAGAATCTATTTCTGGAAGGCTACTGATATTTGTCCATCAAATACCTCTTCACTGCACTGTGATGCAAAAGGGAAGGCGGTGAAAGGCAGGGAGAAGAGCATAAATGTAATTGAGTTAATGAGGTTATCCATGTGAGTCTGCTTAGATTATCAGCTCTCTACAGTAGGAACAGTGAGCTTGTAGCACTTTGCTTAGTGTTTGGTGCAGCTGGTCTCACCTTTGACTGACATGTCTGTGAGCACAAAACACAGCTAACATGATAGCACATCCTGAACAAGATGTCCAGCACAAGCCTGTTTGGAGTTGTGAGACTCAACTAAAACAAACAAACCAGCCTCTTTATCTACGGACATCCATTAACCTCAATGACAGACTTGGGGAATTAAATTTCCCATTGCTTACACTTAGAGTGTTTCCTACATCGCTGTCTGCAGTCTGTCAGACTGACAACTGCTAGAAGTTTCATGTTGAAACAGACATATCTCCAGTCCAAATCCTGGGGTTTTTTTACTTTTTCAGGTAATATATTCTAAAATATTTCAGTATCTGTGGAAATTGGGAAGATTTCAGGCACAGAAGCACTAAAGTGACAGGTGATAATGGGAATACCCATTAAAAGTCTTGAGTCTCCTTGTGACTTTTTTTTTCTCTTTACACTTTGCGAAGGTAGCCTGACACTTCTTTAGTAAAGCAAACACCTTCTGTAATAACATCCCAGGTGAGCTGGCTCAGAGAAGCCCATCAGAATTTTTTTAATTGAACATTTAATCTTATTTTCCCGGGTGGTGTACATTATTTAAAAAAATTGTAAAGTAAGACCCCTTATGGTATAATTTATCCTTCTTATTGTAAACACATACAAAAAGATGAGTTGCTCTATGGACAGTTCATACATAGTATCTTTAAGTTTAATTTAGGACTGTTGCTGAGTGTCTAAATTTTGTTACTTGAACATGATTCCTGAACATAAATGAAATGGAAATGTCATGTCATTTAATGTGTGAAAATGACCAGCTTGGATGTTGGGAAGAACTCTACTTTCTAAATAATTTTATGTAAGCTCTTAATATGAGGATATTGGCAAGGTTGGGGACAGATCATAGTAAAACATTTGCCTGAAATTTTTCTTGCCAATTGTTGCATAAATTAATGCTTGGGTAGTACTTCAGGTTCTGTAACTAATTTCCCAAAGTATTCTAGGCTGCAACATTTTCATAGAATCATAGAATTTGCTTAGTTGGAAGGGATCCATCAGGATCATTGAGTCCCACTCTGGGCCCTAAGAACATCCCAAGAATCACACCATGTGCCTGAGAGCATTGTTCAAACACTTCCTGAACTCTGATTAGCTTGGTGTTGTGACCACTTCCCTGGGGACCATGTTACAGTTTTAGGAGAAATTAAGACCTGGAGCAGGCATGCATTCTCTGTATTATAACTCGATACACATTTTACAATTCTCTCTCAGAAGTAAAGTTTTTTGTAATTAAATATAATTTTCCTTAATCTCTTTTCCACATGTTTTCACAGCATAAACTCTCTTTAAAAAGATAGGGAGGCAATTACTTAATTCCTTCCTTTCTCTTTCTGACCAGTTCTGTGTGGACTGTGATACTGTAGAAGACTGGAATCCACTCAAGGTTTTCACAAGGCAGAAATGAATCTGCTCCATAATGCTTAAGTAAATAGTATAAAAATTATAGATAAAATATATTATGAATGCAGAACATCCTTTACATTGTCAATCATGCCTTGACAATATTTGAAAGAGATGGGCATTAACATTTACTAATGTTATCCAGGAACCAAGATATGGAAGGGACAATTAAAACCAATTAAAATGTCTGAACTGTAAACTGGTGAGATAATTTCATTGTATTCCCCATCCACAGTAATAGGTGAAAGAAAGTGATGTTTGGTCCTACATGTTTCCACACATTATTGACTATCTATCAAGAGTTGGAAGTTACTCCTTCCATCATAGCCACAGATGTGCCTCTAGGTACAGTTAACAAGATTTTGGATTAAAAAATAAAAAATGAGTGATGATACATTATTTAAGGAAAGGACAGTTATCATGTGTAGAAGAGAACGGGGTTAGTTAGCAGAAAGGAGAAATGGCACTGCAAGGGGAGGTGCAGTAGAAACTGGCAGATGAATGTAAGCATTTGAAATGATCAACTTCAGAAGAAGGAATTAATGAAGATAAAGCAATATATTAAAAAAAGGTGCCATTTTGTATCTAGAAGCAGGTCACCCATCACATTGAGGATATTCTTGGTCTGTGGATGACCTTGGATAAATCATGAAATGTGAAGAGACATCAAACAAAAAATTCTTGTATACAGCAGTAGTGGAGACTAAGTCAAAGGAGAATTGGTCAGGACAAAAAATTCAGTAGAACAGTTGATATTAGATATTTGGTCAGGTGAAGATGTTTAAGTTGAGAAAGAAGGCATAAGACTATGAAAGATTGGGAATGGGTACAGCAAGCAGAACAGCGATCTGGAAAAATTACCTTTCTATTGGCCATGGAATGAACATTCAGTCCCCTAACTGGATCACACTAGTTGCTCTACATATTTAGCCCTACAAAAGCTGTAGTTCAGTGGTGTTTGCTATGCATATCATAATATTTTTGATATAAAAACATCATCACATCATCATCCTAATTGAATTTTGTGACCTTTACCTAGGCATCTGGGTTATTTATTTAGTACCACCTTTTTTTCTAACTGTAGTTAAATAGTTTACCACCTGTTCAATCATTATTGACAATCAGGACTTTAACTCAGCTTATTATGACAACCATTCAGCTGACAAAAGGAAAGCAATTTTAACTACAAAACCAGTAGGAATTCAGTATGCCAACTAGGCTTTAAGTCCCTCATGCTAAGGTCTAGCTGAGGACATAAAACAATAATTATGGCTTGAGCCCACTTTGCATAGTTGCAGCTGTGTCAGTGCAGGAAATTCCTACCACAGCTAGTTCAGCCTAGTGAGGCAGCCAGGACTGCCTGGGTGTCAGCAAGTAGTGCGTAGGTAGACTTGTAGTAGACCAGGTGATGTCCATTGTCCTGCTTTCTAATTGCCAAAAGTCTTTGAAATAATGCAACAAATTAGTACAAAATAAAAATATCACACTTTGTAAACTTATCCAAGTGTTTTACAGAGTTTGCCGTAGGGTTGTTCTCTCTATGGAGAACATACAGCAATTGATAGGAGAACGGTTGGTGTTTCAACAAGAAATAAAAGCTGATCAAATGCTCTCTTTTTTTTTTTTGACCCAAATTTTACACATGTTCATGCAACAAAACAATAAGAGATGCTTAAAATAAGAGGGTAAAAAATTAATATTCCTTCTTCTCTTCATGTATTTTTGAAAACAATCAATGCAATCAGTTGAGATTTTTAAAAACTTTAAAAGGAATCTCAGGAAAAACTGATCTTTGTCAATTTTTTCTTCAGACTAGTAGATAATTTCTCCAGCAGAAAAGATAAAATTGGGGCACCAAGTACTTTAGTTAATCCCTTGTCTCCTGCAGAAAAGGAGTAGGCTCAAAAATGCACCATTGTTTCATGGCGTTTTGGGCTCTCTGCAGGCAAATAGGTTCACTGATACGATCAAAGTCTACATTTTTCAAACCTGTCATTAAGTACTCTGGGAGTTGTCCAAGAAAACCAACAAGACAATATGTAATTTTCCGCTTGATTTAACAGAATATGTTCTTTTCTAAGGAATGAAAATGAGGAGGCCCAGTTTCCTACAGTTTAGTGTTCTTTGTTCCTTTCTCTATCCTCCAGTACAATAAATCTTGTCCACTCTCATTTTTTCCTATGAAATGCTTGCTTGTGGTGGGTAGTTCTAAACGACGTTAATCCTGTTTGATCGACTGACACAGTCAGTTCTGCTTATCTTTCCCCCCTCTACGCAAATAGTAATTCTGCACATCTGTGAATTTTGCAGAGGTCTAATGACGTCCATCTTAAAAGTTTGGTTGATGTTTCCTACTGTGTTCAAAAACAATTATGAGGTCTGAAGAAATAACCTTTTTGCTTAAAATTCATTCCTTAGAAAATAATATTATAACTTAGACCATTACTCCAATTTTTTGATTGTACTTTACAGTGGCTTAAATGGCAGAAACTGTTTTTTCTTTACTTAACAGTCTGGTCATCTGATATTTTGCTAATTATTTATTTCTTGGTGTAGCCTCAACTGTGTTGCATTGAATTCATCCACCATATACTAGCAAACAAATGCTGGTGATCTGCACTCAACATACAATTTGTCTGAAATAAACTGTGCAATAGGGGAATAGGGGAAGCTATGCCACAAGATACTTCACTTTTCAGTCTGTAATAGGGCATAAACCAGATTTTCAGAATTCCTCAGTGCTTGGGTTTGGATACAGTAGCAATGTAGTACACTGTGCTCCGAATATGGGAGTCTCTGGCTGTAGTATTTGCAGAGGCCTGGACTTTTGGAGCCTGTTTCTGTGACCTAAGCCTGAAATGCAATGCATAAATCTCCGGAATGCTGGCAGGGGTTTGAGTGCAGCTGTTCAGCCAACTCTTCCCATACAAGTAACTGTGATAGGTTCTGTGTAGCTTGTATGATGGAAAGTATATTTTACAATTAAGAAGCAGTAAGAATACGGAAATGCAAAGGGAAAACAATTAAGGGACTTATTGGAATGTGTATGAGTTTTGCTATGTCGAGCTGATCATATTTTTGAACAAAAACTGCTCTATTTCACGATTCAAATAATGCATAAATGTATTATTGCATTTAGGTGAAAAATTCAGGAGGTTAAATGTTTCATAGAGATTTTGGCTGCTAGCCAGTGCCCTTCTGCAGCATGTAGCTGGCAAACATTGCACTGCTGGAGACACTGCTTCTTCAGATACATTAATTTTAAATGATAGTTCTGACTAGATACAAATTATGAGAAAGTTCAGCACTATGTAGCAGGCATTTGAAAATCCTAGTCAGTATTTTTTCATGCACTAAATAAAAGTTCCTAAGCAAGTCAAATCTCACCTAGGATCATTGCTTGCTAGGTTCAAGCTCCTTGAACCTTCCTAAAGGAAGCCTTTTAGTAGGTAAACTAAGTTTCCCAGCAGCTGAGTCACCTCTATGTAATAGAAATACAATGCATAAGGCATGGTTTCATACTCCTTAAACAAGTAATAAAAGAAAGAGCAGAATCTCATATCCACTAGAAACAAAATGAAGCTGGGGCAGGACTGGTTTTAATCCTGGCCACTATAGTCTCTTAATTCACTTTGTATTTTGTGATCTTATGACTTGTCCCTTGCCAGTCACACCTAGAGCTTGTGAAGTCCTAAAAGGCAATTTTCCCTATCCTGAAAGGAATGGGAGTGTGGAGGCAGGAAAAAAATTTCAACTGCTTGGAGCATGACTTTGGTAATGTAAGGGAATATTTAATGGTAGCTGATGCCTTCTGGGAAGATAAATTTCACATCATGCTCAGAACGGCAGCCGGAACAGGTTTTTTGCTGCCACAGGACAGTAGGAACTGGGACCAAGTTCCAGCACTGAGCTGAATGAGAATAAGTATGAAAATTCAAGCTTTAGTAACATAGATGGATGGAATGTTTTGGTCTGCTTAAACAAGTCTTTCTTCACACCCTCTGCATTACCATATCCCAGTCAGTAATGTGACACCAGAGTACTTTAAAACCCTCCCGTTACTCTGTGTGCCTTTATCCCCAAACCAAACCCACACACATTGACCCACTCACTAAAATTAATCTCTGCAGAGTGTATATGGCAGACCTGAGGATTCCCTTCAGCCATGTCTTCTCTGGCAGTGGTGTGAGAGGAGGCTGGAGAGCACACAGTGCTGAAGGAGCAGTGCCCTGCTCCCAGGGCCTGCAGTACAGTGCTGAGGCTCTCACACTGCTCTTCCCCAGCCTCAGCCCACCCCTGTGTGGAGCCTGAGTCCTTGGAGATTGAGATTCAGCCCTCTCTAGTCGTCCTCCAGCCTGGCCTGCCATGTTGTGTCTCACACCCAGGAGTGCCATGTGCTCTGGGCTGCCGCAGCCTCATCTCCCGAGTCTCCCGGCAAGGAAGTGGCAAGGCACAGAGCCCATGCATACACACAGATGTAGCCTGACCAGCCACTCTGGGCTGCTGGAAAAGCTGGCTGTGAGCACAGAGCCTGTGCCCCAGTCACTGTGCACAGGGCACAGTGCACTCTTTGCCCTCCACATCTTTGCTGCACAGTGGGGATGGTGTAGTGTCACTGCTGGGATGCTGCTTTGGGTCCTTTGTGTCTTGCTAGCACTCCTGTGGATTAAACCCTTTCCTGGGGTCCTGTGGGTGAAGCCTAATGCTGTCCAAAGGCTTGGACTCCAGCATGCACAGCCTGAGGCAGTAACAGGGTGTTGTCTTCACTCTTTTGGGACTTGTTTAACAACTACTGTTGAGAGCAGAATACAATGTCACAGTGAGTAAAGCATGGTGAAAACTCATCCAACCCCAAGAAAGCTGTGTCGCCACTGAGGAGGCTCCCCTAGGCACCCCCTTTTCCTCCAGGCAGCCCATATTTGCCATAGGTCCAAACTAGCAGGCTGCCAACTTGTCACCCAGCCTTTTTGTAAGGAATTGGAGGGAGAACTCCTGACTCGACAGGAGGGCAGCACTGCCTTGGCTGTGCTCCAGGAGGCTGAGTCCTGAACCCAGGTGTGGGCAATCAGTGCTGCTCTTCCCCTCCCAGCTGATCAAAGGGCAAGGCAGGCAGTGCTGGGGGAGCTGCTCACTTTTCCAGAGAGGCTGCAGGAAATGGTAACTATCTTGAAAATAATCACAGTCCTGTAACAGAGTTTTGTGTTTTCAACAGGGATGTGTTAACATGGAGGTCTCTGGGAGCATTAGGACAATATGTCTTGAGTTGTAAGTTTTGACTTTCCTCTGTGGGTTCCTATTTGCACCTCCTGAGCTTAGGAGGAGAGTGAGAGATGAGAGGGCTCTCAGGTCTATGCTTGTAGTCTCACTCCTCTATGTTTTCAGTTGAGCACTGGCAAACATTGAATGAGCCAGGCAGGCAGGCTCCCTGACTAGCCTCAGTAGTTTGTTGACAATTTACAAGCTAAGAGTAAGTTATAGTAACTCTGAATAAGTTATTATCACTCTTTAAAATGAAATATCCTTCTTGAATACCTAAATCCTTTTCTTTTCTCCATTAAGTGTCTGCTGAAAGTCTCTGTATTGTGGTGGAGAATATTAAATACCATGTTAGTTTTTAAAATGTAGCTTACACTGCTGCTAAAATGTTCTGGTTTCTTGCTGACTTTTGAAAACATATTTTTCTCTAGAAGCTAAAAGACTGACTGAGAATAAACAGACCCCAAAATGTTAACGTTTGGGTTCTTATTGTAATATATTTAAATTTTGAAAATATCTATGGCTATACATTATGTGGGATTTTTTTTAAGAACTGACTCATCAGGATGTGTCAGATGAAAACTAGGAAATAATGCACCTCCATGACTAAAACTGTTATAAGCGTCTAGTATCTAATTTAAAAATGAAGCCTGGTGTTTAGCTTGACTCTCTTATAAGCCTACCTCTGTCTAGGACTTGGTTTTGCATCACAATTGGCAGAGTAATCACTGCTGGTGAGTTATCATTAGTTATGATGGAAGTGTATAGGATCTGCCAGGCAAGTTTACAGAGAAGGAAGAAAAGGGAGTGTTTCAGAACATTACATTAATTCTACAGTTCCCTTACATGTTCTATCCATTGTATCTTTATATTACTCCTGCATTATGTTAATTTCTGGCACATTATAGTGGAAAAGGAGTTTTTAAGTGAGGTTGGAAGATACGAGTACCCCAGCTCTAATCAAGGCTTAGATCCTTGTCAGTTCTAGTCAGTTAAAATACCCATCAAGGTATTATTCTACTACAACGGTTCTCTCAAACTGTGGCTTAATTCTTACTGTGTATCTCCAGTTGGATTGAAATTCTATGTGCTTTCAAAAGCCTTTTTCAAATACATAAGAATGATGTAAGAGGTAAAATACTGCAACAAAGTAGAAACTAAGTAGGTTAACAGAAAGCAAAACAGGAATGGAGTAAAAAGGCAAAATCACATAACATGCTCTTGCAAGTTTTGCTATACTAGTTCTTGTTAGTATGTTTATAGTTGTTAAGTGTTAAAAGTGTAAAAAGTAGATGTTTGACTTGGTTATATAAGGAAAAATAATTAAATTTAAAAAAAGAGAAAGAAACCAAATTATCCCACTGAGTATATAAAGTAATCTGATCCACATAAAACACTCAAGTTATTGTAGAAAAGAGGTTTCTCATGCCTGAACCACACGCCCCCTAGATAGGGCTTACATCAGAGCAGTAAGTCACCAAGAAGCACAAGGAAGAAATGATGATAGTTCAAAATAATTAATTTGCATGTGTTATGAACAGTAATACTGTTTCCAAACCAAATAAACAGCACTTATTTGCTGTTTATATAACCAGAGCCTAGATTTGTAAAGGTATTTAGAAATCTTTGGGCAAAAAATTAGTGTGTGTCTTGGAGGAAAAGGGGGGGAAGGGACAATATATCTGTGCAGTTTTTAAAATGTGAATGATACTCCTTCACCTCCTTTAATGTCTATTAAGGCAGTGAAATCTAGGGTAGGAAACACCTCAAAAGTGAAAATTAGATAAACCAGTAGAAGGTGTTTACCTGTAATGATGTATTGATTTAAGCAATCCCTGATGAAAGGGAAGTTGCAAGTGAGGAAGTTCATAGCTATGACGAATACATAAAGTCTTTCATGGAAACTGAACCTAATAGACTGGGCAGTTTAGAGATGGTAAATTATAAACAGAAAAATCTATCAATTACTACTTGTTTGGTGTTGAACCAAGGTATTGGACAGCTGAACTGATCCAACTTGGCCATTTGGCATTCTCAAGTCCTTCAGTTTCTATTCCAGTTATTTTAATTCTAAATTTTAAAAGTGGAAGGCAGTATCTATGTAGAAGTTCAGGAAATATATTTATGGAATATTGAAATGTATACATCTAAAGCAAAAATGAAGGAGAAACAGCAACTGATTAAAACTTTTGCCCAAGCTTCCAAAGTAGTTAGGAAGTGTCAGCATCTAAACAAATTATTAAATATGTAGGGTGAAATAGAGGAATAATTTACTGTACCTTTTTCCTTAGTTGCATTTGAATACTGCTATTTTTCTTGTTTGTTTTATCTTGTTTCGTGCCAGATGTTCTTATCAGGGAAAACAATGGTGGTGTGTTTTAATATTGATGAGTTGATTCTCCTGGGAATAATAGTATATCTACCTCCTCAGAATACAAATTGTGGGAGGATTTTTATAGTGTAATTACCACAATGCATTGAATTTTAAGTGCAACTCTTTAAAACTGTGGAAAGAAATTTCTGTTTATTATCTTTATTTTATCTACTTTGAAAGGAGAATGACTCTTCTTTTAAACTTATGTATTGTTTTGGTGGCCTTTAAAAAGCAAGCATATAAATCACCAGACGTATTGTGTAATCTGTCAAAGCAGCATATGCTTAAGCACCTTCTAAACTATTAAGTAATCATAATTATTTATTTTTCCAAGTTTGTTAGTTTATTTGTTTAAGTAATTGCAGAACAGTTGCAGAGTAATTAAAGTACCTTGCTTTAACTTTTTTTCCTCCTTTTTCCCTTCAGGAGCTTGAAGTACTGAAATTATAAATGATTTGCTGACAAGCTGAGCTTGCAATGCAGGCAATAAAAACCGTGGAAAAAGAGGTGACTTTTATAAAGGAAACACTTTTCACAGAATCCTTCCTGAAGCAGCAAGAGTGCAGCAGAAACCCTGCGAGCAGGCAGCTCCAGGAGCAGCAGCCATTGGAAGGAGCTGTCTGCAGCCCTCAGTGCTGTACTGAGCATGTCCCAGCGGAGCCCAGCGCAAGCAGCACATTATGCAAAAAGGCAGCTCTAGCAGATGGGAGAGAGGCACAGCAAGCGTTTGCCTCGCTTGCATCACCACCGCTTGAAAACAAACCTGGATCGCTAGAGGGGATCTCGCCGGCAGCCCAAAGGGATGGAATCCGGGAGGATGGCTTGATTGCCAAAGGTGCTGCACCGTGGAAAATCATGGGGAATCAAGATGGGAAGCTGAAGAAAAATGCAGGTGATGTGCAAGAAGGAGGAGAAGATGCCTCTGGGCCCAAGGATACGGACGGCACAAAGAAGGTATCAGGAGGCAGAAGGGGACTGGGGAAGCATGCAAAGGGAAGCGAATCAGGCAAGAAGAAGGGTAAGTCGGACTCCAGGCCCTCCGTGTTTTCAAATCTGAGGATCAGAAAAAATCTGTCCAAGGCTAAAGATGGGAATAGCAGTTCACGGGAGGATGTTTTGGAAAGCCAGGCCTTGCAGCCTGGGGAGCTGGACAGTACTCATTCAATTGTAACCAAAACTCCCGATATAAGCATCTCTGCAGATGAAGGGGGTCTCTCAGACACAGATGTTGAACATTTTGAAATCAGAAATGAAACTGTTCCAGCTGCTGCAGAGACACAGGATGGACAAAGGACCAGCTCTGGCTCTGATACGGATATATACAGTTTCCATTCAGCCGCAGAACAAGAGGATTTGCTTTCTGATATCCAGCAAGCTATTAGACTGCAGCAGCAGCAGCAGGGGGCAATTAACATTGGAACTGAGGACCTTGTCACCAAAACAATGGGCCAACACATGGCTAATTCTCAAGCAACCCCCTTAGATTTTGAACGTTTTTTTTCAGTAACTACCACTGACAAAGAGAGAAGCCTAGACACTGAGGGGCCTTTTGCAGCAGTATCGGAAATTGTGGAAAACATTCCCTGTGCAACTGAACGTGAACCGAAAGAAGCGGTAAATGGCACAGGCTCTCCTGGTAACGGCGTATTTGAAACACAGGAACGCCAGCTATTGATTGAGGAACAGCTCGTGGCCAGAGTGGATGCTGGAGCCACTGAAATACAAGGTGGTTTGAATGGAGCTGCAGTAGAAAATGGGTCTCAGACACACAGCTCCACACAACCTTTTCCAACTTCAGTGGCAGATGCTGAGGCTAAAATTGCTGAAGTACAGGCTGTTGATGTTCAGGGTTCAGTGACAGAGGGTGACATTTCAGATGCAGGCCATGACCATGCTGCTGAGATTCAGGAAGGGAAACGTACTCTGTCTGCCAGTCAAGAGGAGCTGCATAATGGTTTGTCCACAGAAATGAAAAATGGCAGTTTGTCCTCTGAAGGAACAGCAGACAGTCCGATTCTTGGCTCCCGATGTTTTAAGCCCTATCTAATTAATCCCTGTTACATCAAAACCACAACTAGGCAACTGAGTTCTCCCAACCATTCACCTTCTCCCTCCCCATCCCAGAGCCCGCTTGTCACAAGGAGGCAGGAGTCCTTCCATAAAAAGGAGAAAGTCTCAATCAGGAAGAAGAGGTCTGCTAGTTTGGCAGGTTTGTTCAGTCGTTCTGCAGACTGGACAGAAGAGGTGTCTAATCACAAGAGTGAGATAACGGAGAAGGTGAGCTCTGCAGACTATTTGGAGCACAAGGGGTTTAGAGAGAAATTTCAAACGGAAAGAGTGCCTTTGACTCATTCAAGAAAGTCCTCAGGGGTCCAGGCTTCTACAGAGACATTTCCCAATGTCTTTTCAGGTGAGTGATATGTATTAAGGATTGTTTTGGGTTGTTTTTTTTTCCCCACAACAGCTTTGAAAATATTTTTAAAATACTTTAATGCATCACATGCAAAACTTTGTATGCATTATCATCTTTACGTGTGCTGACAGCTTTAAAGTCCAAGGCCTGATCTTACAAACGCAGTCACATTTCATCAGTCTGGCAGTACTGCCAGTAAAGGAAGTGCATAACTCTTTGAAGTTTTTCTTTCTACTTGTCTCCTTTGTCTACATCCTGTAGGAAAAGGCTGAATGCCTTAAATTATTCTTGTTGAAAAATGCTAAAAGCTGCACTGTTGTAGGCAGACCAGCCCTCTGCATAAATAGATCTTTCAAATGCAAAGCTTTCTGTAACCAGGATCCTGTTTGGGGTTTTCTTGTGCTAGGTGCTGTTTTAGTGTACTGTAAACTTACGAGAGCTGCACCTGGTGTTAGACTGAGGCAATGATGAGGATTTGCCTAGTACAAAAAGGAAAAAGCCATGCAAGCACAGATGGACAGCACTTCAGAAAGGAACCAATTTCCTCTTCAGAAGGGGGAAGGAGGAGAAGAAAGAAATGTTAATGCATTGAAAAGCAGCAAAAACAGGGGAGGAGAAGGGGTTGTACAATTAGGTAGCTGTGACAGGCTGCTGCTCAGGCTACGTGAGGTGACTAATTCAGTTAAGTATTCTTTACCTTGCCTGTTAGGCAGCTTGCTTCCTGTCACAGACATGGGAGTAGAAAGTTCACAAATGAAGTAGTGAGTAGATGGTTATATTTTCCTTCTCTCTGAGGTACTTTTTCCCTTTCTTCTCCTGCTACCTGAAGTTTCTTTCTAAAGGTAATATATTCATAAATAGGAACACTTCTGCCACATAGGAGGTGTGTGTACAGAGAAAACTCAGAAACATATTCCATATATTTTTCACTTAAGGAACCTATAGAACTATGAGAACATACCCTAAGAGCACCTGCTATTAGATAAAATCAGTTTTGTTTGAAGTCAGTTCTAGATGCGTGAGCAGAGCAACGATATATGTGCACAAGCTCTTTGCAAAAAATGGAGTGAGGGTTTTTTTGTGGTTTGAGAAAAAGAAAAACAAGACTATGATTTAGGAAGTAAATAACGAAAATTATTTTCTTGATTCAAATCACAATGCTTTCATTCTTCAGTAGCCTTGAGCAAAAATCCCCAATTTCAGTCTAGAAAATTAGAATTCAAATTTAACACAGAAAAAGCCAGTCCCCTTTGAGACTAGCCCTGTGTGAAGTGAGCTGAATTTTTTTGTTTGTTTGTTTTAAATCCCTTTCATCTGTTTCTTAGACTTAATTTCAGATATGCTACCTAAACTTTGCCAGTTTGAGGTGTTCAATACTTTCAGATTTATAGCATATAAAAAGCACAGTAGTTTTTGGTATTTTTAGCTATCAACATTCGACATCTTATAAACAACTCAGAAGATTTTTAATTGCCACATCAGTAATTAGATTTAATGGTGGTACTATGATGGAAATAAATTTTATGTGGCAAATTTCAAGAATGTGGTATTCCTTTTTAGATACCTACTTTCTGGGAGATAGACTTTTTCACACTTCCTCACAAGGTTTTAATTTACTTACTAATAATTTTTGGTTTGGTTTGGTTTTTTTCCCACCAATGCTTTAGACTGTTATTTTGAAGGGACCAGTGTCCAATGCAACAGTAGTTCTATCTCTTATGGAAATTGCAGTGACCCTCATTTGCATGTACATACCAGCTGTCTTTACGGGCAGAGGACAATTATATCTTTCAGTTCATGCAAAAAAGCTTAAAGTGAGGGAACTGGAAATGACTCATCTCTGTTTGGCCATTCATAGTTTTAAAAATATATTTGCAAGCTAAAATGGATCAAGAATTTAAAAATAACAACTGGCATACATAAAAAAGGGAAATTAAACTTCACATTACTGTTGCCATAAAATGCCATTGCTGTAGGAGTAGAAAAATCTCTTTAAATAAACGATTCTGCACAGCAATGATTACAAAAATAATTTCCTTGTAATTTGATACTACTTGTGAAAAATATTGTATTTTTCAATTTCAAACTTGCATGCATGAGATACATTGATTTGGGGATTAGCATCAGGCTTTTAGAAATAACATTCTTTATAGTGGGATATTTCTAGCTTAAAAAATACCCAAAAACAAAGCAAAGCCGATCCCAAACAGCTTCTTGCCTACAGCATTAAATCCCATTTTGCTGTGCAGTGACTGCAGTGTTGCTCTGCATTTCTAACTGGAATCAAGTAAAATATTCCACAACACTTTATCATTGATTTCAATGACAGCAGATTCTATGCAGATGATTGGCCTACTTTTGCACCATGTTGTGGTTTGGCTCTGTCCCATTTGGTTTTCACAGTGAGCCATATGAGCTCTTTAAGACTGCTTTAATGTAAAATGTAGATGGAAGCCAAGGACTGGAATGGCAGAGACTTTGCATATTTTAATTTTGATTTATATAAGATGGAAAGTGCAGTATTTTGAATTTGATGGATTTCTTAGGATAGTGGTATGGACAAGTTTATGGGCATTTTGTAATTCAGGCAGTGGATCTATTTCATTTTTTATGTGGACAGCTGTATTTGAATTTGTAGTGACAGTAATTACAAGTTCTAGATTACCCAATGCACAGTGGAGCCATGGTTTTTATATCGTGGTCCCAGGAGAACAAGAGCTCAAGGGGAGTTGGTTCTCTCACTGTGATGTGTGGCAGTGACTGATTCGCTCTAATGTGAAGAGACTGTCTTGGTGGGAAAATGAAACTGATGTCTCCAAACATTAACATAATTGAAATGAAAGATCCAATAGACAGATTTAGTAGAAAGAATTTCATTCTTGCATTCATTTGAGGTGCAATGATTGCAGAGGAGCTAATGAGGGTGTCTTTTACACAAATTGAATGAGTCCCATCAGCTGCCCCAGATGGTAATTAAACGTGACCCAGACAAACCCATGCCCTTCCTAATCTCTGTTGGCTGGCTGTAACACATTGCTGCATGAAGCTCTTTCAAAGAGATAATTTATCTTTAATTTTTTCTTCAGGGATCTATATTTATTTCTGCTCTATCTGTAAAGAGGAAATGAACAAAAAGTCCTGGCTGCCATAAAAAAATACCTGAAGCCAGTGCTGTGCTTGTGTATTCACGTCTGCTTTCTGATTTCTGCCACTTTATTTCACTTTTATACTGTGCTAATGCCATCTTCCTGCTTGCAATTGCAGTGCAATGTCTACAGGCATATACAAAGATAAGTATGTGAAAACTTGAAAACACTGGATCAAAGTTTTTTTTCTGAGACATAAAATAGATCTTTTTAAATGTTTTTTCAAGGCTTTTTTTCTTTTTGATTCATGTGATGCTGCACACAATATGGATTTGTATCTGCTGGCATCCTGAGTAGGCTGTTTATCCTGCAGCTGTTATTTAAGATTACTTATGGTTTGCTGTTTCACTGCTGATGTTTGTTAGCAGTAATACAACTGATTCGTTTATCAGATGGGGTGTAACCTCCTCTAACTAAGGGAGCTGCCCAAAGCAGCCCTACATGTGGTATATGATCACATGCTGCACTGAGTGCTGCTAGCAAGCATCTGAAGGGAATGATCTTTCTCTTTTTGCCTAGTACACACAAAACTTGAGGCGGGGAACCACTCCAACACTGCACTTCAACTGCACTAAGACGTGTTTGAAAGTGGTGAAAGTCTTTCTTATTGAAAGACTGCTGAGGGCTGATAAGTTACTTTAATGTTACTGTGCCAGCACTGCAATATGGGATTTGGAGCCACATGAGTAATTTCACTGGAATTCAGCGCTGCCACAGGCTTGTTTTGATGGGATCTCATGATTAATACTTTGATCTTTATCTAGAACTTCATTGGGAGTAGCAGATTTTGGTCATGGGATTGAGTGGCTCTATCTATTGGCCAACTACATTCTGAGCAGCATCACATTCTGAGATACGACTGCCAGCCTGACATGTCTGGAGTAGGAATGTGTGGTCTTGGTTGTCTGATGGTCTTTTTTGGGTTCAAAGGGGGAAAGGAAAAGGGGCAATTTATAGCTGAGGTCTGTACATCTCTACTTGGTTCTGAGACAGTACCACTAGAATATCTGCCACACAAGCCATCTGTCTGGAACTGACAATTTTTGGATGTTGTGTGCTTCAGTAACTTCCTCTCTGTGAAATGAGCAGTGGATTATTACAGTGGGAATAATTATGTGGAGTTGAAGTTTGATAATATTTCTTGGATCTAATTGTGCTTTATTATTTTTTATTGTACATGTATTTTTTAATATCTTAGATGATGGTTGTTCTATTTAAAAAAAACCCCACAACTGTGTGTAGGACTCATTTGCAGAAAAACCCCTACTTCTTTAAACAGTCCTTTTTTTTTTCCTGTGCTGTTCTGTCTAAGGAAAAATAAACTTGGATTTGAAAAGCAACTCTAGGGATATTTTAGGCTGACTGTATATGAACGATTAAGTTTTAATGGGATTCATGGCAATAAAAAAGTACAGAAATACTAACTACCCAAGATATTTTGTTTGTTTAGTGTTTCAATCAAGCTCAGGATATGGCCAAGTGTACTTCTTATGAACTACTTCTGCCAAAATTTCAGCTTACATAAGGAGTAGCAGTGATGAACCATATATGTGTAGGTGTGGGTGACTGCAGCTCTGGTTATTTTTAGGTACACTTAAAAACATCATTCTGTAGCAGATAGCTGGACTGCAAGTTCCCAGAAACTTACTTTTTTGCAGTCAGTTGATCTTTTTTGGGAATGGGGTGAGTTCGTACAAAGGGAACAGGGCAAAAGGAGAAAGAAGCTGTGAAAGGAAGGTGATGGACAGATGTTAAGACTTTACATTGTGTCACTTCATTCCTGCCTCTTCATATGATAATAGAAGGCCAGTTGCATTTCATTAAATGCTTTCGAAATGGCAGCAAAGTGGGTTCAGGAGCTGTATCATGCTATTACTTTCTCTAAGCAGCAGCAGCTTCCTGCATTCCTACACTACAGTTCATGTAAAGAAAATTAGGGACAATGAGGTGCGCTGTGTTACCTTGAGTGAAAAAAATGACAGTTCCTCCTTTTATTTCCATGTTGCTGCTGTCCAGAATTTTTTCTTCACACTGATGAAAATAGCTAGCCTTTCTGACCAGGAAGTGGATTATGTTTTCTGATGTTAAATCTTGTTTTATTCTCAGATATATACTGACCATGACTTCTTTAATCTGTAGTTGCACAACAGGAGAACCATTAAGTAAGTTAGCAGTTTTGCAACAGTAAGAAGCAGTGGTGTGTGTAAATATCACAAGTTGTAAAAGTAAACCCTAATATGTATGAAGCTAAATATAAATACTGAAATACAGAAGAAGTCATAAATATTGAGAATTTCCTATTTTTGACATCTTGGCACGTACAGCTAAGTAGTGGCAGGAAAGCCTAGTCACAAATGAGATTTATTGAGATGTTCTTATTTTCCAGTATAAGTATGATTTTTTTTGGTATTGAGATCTATATAAAAGTTATCAGGAATGCCAGCACTCTGAATATGGTGTGAATTTGAATCAGCAGAAAACACAGATAACTTTACTGTGGAACTAATTACAGAAGGCACCTTTCATTCTAGAGTTCTTTTGATGCTGAGATCTGTCACAGATGTCTTTTGAAGATGCAGATAGTATGTACCAGGGAAAAAGTCACACCTATCCTTTCCTCTTCCTTGCACTGATAAGGAAAAATTCACTGTAAAAAATAAATCTATGCTGTAGTATCACAATAACTGTCTAAATTAAAATATCTTAAAAGTCATGGAAGAAAAAAAGGAAAACGCTTGAAACATTGCCTTCATAAAAGAGGTTTTATATCCAAGTGTTATTTTGTCATGCAAAGAGTCAAGAAATAATATATACTGAGAAATTGTTGAGGGAAATATTTGATTACATCTGTGAAAGAAAATAAAGGCCCAGTCATAGCAAGGGAGTTGTTTCTATATTTTCTTCAAATGAAGTCTAGAAGAACGTATCTGCACAAATACATAGACGTGCATGTCTCATTTTTGTTTTTGTGGAATGTAGTTCTAACTTTCTGCTTTTCCCCTTTCTCCATCTAACTGTTGTTTGTTTATGGATACAAAGGAAAGCTTTTTTATATATTGAAAAATATTAAAAAACAGCTATTAAATTTGGAGATTAGCAGGCCTTGGGAACACAGGTCCTCGAGGGGAAAGAAAGTTAAGGCATGCTTAGGAGCTAATGAGAAGGTTGAAGGAAATGTGTTATTTGTGTCCCACTCTAAAGACTACCTGATTTGCTTGAGTTCAGTTGTGCCTTGTGACTTTTGGCTGCTTGAGCACACACGTGAATTTACTTCTAAGGCAGAGATAGGCCAGACTGTATTGAATGTGGAATAAAATGTCAAAGCATTGGGAATAAAGTTTTACAGATTTGTGTTATAAGGAATAGTGTGTATCAGGTTGGACTGACAAAAGATGTTATTAGTAATAGATGCCCAAAAAGACATCAGAGGAGCTTCTTGCTTTAAAAGAGCTAGACAGAAAGAATTGTAGCTTTTCAGCAGTTCTAGAACCTGGCACAGACTACTGCCTTCGCATCACAAATCACCACAGAAACTAAAAGGGTAAAGAGGACAGAATTAAATACTTGCTGAGAGCAATCTAAGTACCTCGAAAACACAATATGAAATTTGCCAAAGATGCATATGGTGCCTAAAAGATTTGGTAGACAGACACATAGAGGTTCTCCTTCATAATAAATTGGTATAATTAGGGAAGGTTTATAAAGGTACCTCTGTAAGCTGCAATGATACTGCATTAGAACCTGAAGAGAAATCAAGGAGGAAGGGTACGTCATTTAATGTTGGGGCAGAGGGGCATCTTGTTGATATTTTTAGAAAGACATTTTGTACTCTCTACCACTGCTATATCATAATTGAGGAATTTTCTGGTATTTAAAAATAATTTTAAAATCTCATCTTCTGAAAGTTACTATATGAAGGCTTCTGAAATCTTTTCCTTTTTATGTCACTAAATGACATATAGCAAAAGGCAGAGATAAAAGAATAGTTTAATATTCTGTCTCAGCTTATCCTGTTATACATATGTCATATGTAAGAAAATTCACTGTGGGGGAAAGGTGTAAAATCTTAGTCACGATGAAAGCAAAATTTCAAGGAGCTTATGTTCAAGTTGGGGAGACAGTGCTTCACAGACTTGCTAATCTGGAAGAATGCCGAAAGCACTGTCACAGCCTATCACAAATATTTTAATATATTTTGAAGCTCTGGTGATGGCAAAGCTATAATATCTGCTTTTTATAAAAAGTAAAATGTTGTTATTGCAAATAATCAAGCCAATTTTCATTATGTTTTTGATTGCTGCAGTAGGCAAGTCTGTGGAACAAATCTTGAAGGAGGAAATGATAAGATATAATTAATTATTGAGTTTATGACAAAAGGGTGAAGAAAAACAACAAATGCAGCATGGTTTTAGCAAAGTTCAATAAGACTACATTGATAACATTTAATTTACAGCTGCTTCCTAGACAGCATAAGAGTGGTAAGAAGGCATTCATCTGCATTTCCATACACAATGGTAACAGTACAAATCACTTACCCAAAGAAGAAAAGTCCTGGTGGTTTTAGATAAGGGACTCTGTCATGTTACTTCACTGTCACCAGAGGAACAGTGTCATTTTGGCCTGCTCCCCCTTAGTGCTGTGATTGATGGGCTTAGCCAGACTGTGGAAAGTTTATTACATAATTAACACAGGAGTAGATCTGTGTCCTGACCTTTGTCCTGACCATAGCATTTGCAGGACTTGATATTTTCACTACCAAGTAAAATTCTCATTCTACTACTGTCTTTCTATATTATGACACAAATTTCAAAATTAGGAACTGAGTTGACCTTAGGATTTCATTCATCAGGATGAAGGTCTGCATTAATTGTATTTTCACCTGCTTTCCAGCATGATTTGTGGAAATACGGTGTATGTTTAAGTAATCTTATAACAGACCACTGGGTTATATGTTGAAATTGGTGGTGTTGTCATGTCTCATAGTCAGCACAAATGAAGAGGTTGGTTTAAAATACAGCTGCTTGGTTCAGTCAAGGAAAACTATAGATCAAGTAGGAGATGTGGGTTTTTTGAAAACTGTTTGTAGCATCCTTTCCGGGGTGAATTTTTACTTCCTTAATTCAGTGATCTCTCTTTTTCACCTTTAATTTTGGAGAATCCTTTTTTCAAATTTGGTCAGACCTCCACTTTTTCCATCAGGACATTTCTGGAAGAATTTCAGGGCCATTTGAATGAGGTGCTACTTTTGCCCTGCGTGCACTGAGGTGGCCCTGGGGGCAGTGGCAGAATTCTCTTCCAGTGGCAGCTAATGACCTTGCTTCCAAAAGGGAGCATGCATACATGTTCCCTAGCTCTCTTTGGGATGTCTCAAGCACTTGAGACTGCTAGCATTATGTGATGCTCTTTCTTTTTCTGTGTGATGTGTTGCTCGTTCTTAGCTGATTTGAAATCTCAGTTACATGCTTATTAAAGCTGTCTTGCACAACCCAGAATCTGTTTAAATTTTTAATGATAATTATAAGGCCAAAGTAAAGGAAAAAAATAGTTGCTTGAGTTGCACAAGGATTGATGTATTCTGGTTCTATCCTTAGAGCTAGTGAAGAGTTACATGGAAAATTTTTAATGCTAAACAAGAGTACTATGAGAGATAGAACATTTTAGACGGAGCGAGATAGAGATGCCAAGAAATTCAGACAACTTGGCAAAAGTAAAGCATAGTGTTTACTGTGACAGTCAAGTACAGGACTGACAAATGTTAAATTAATAATTCATAGTTTTATTCTAGTTGTTTGAATAATCTATGAATGTATTCAATCAATACATTATTCACTGTAATTTAATAAATAGATATTTTTGACTTTAAAATTACATTGAACTGTGTGTAGGCAGACATATAAAACTGTGGGAGTGAGGGAGATAGTGTTGATATGTCTTTTTCTTAATTCTCAGGCTTAGACAGGCTTTCTACTTTGACTTCTGAATTTAAGATGATGTGTGGGTTTAGTTCATACCATGTGAACATAGCCAGGAAATCTGAAGGCAGAACATCAGAGAAGGAAGGAAAATCTTTTTTGGTATTTCCACACATCCTTGACTTTATTAATGTTCTAAATGCTAAAATATGAGATATAAATATGAAAAAATAATATTTTATGTATAATATGATAATATACAGTATAAATATATAAAGATATCAATCTATAACATCTGTGGGGGTTTTTTTCTCCCTAAGAAATAGGCTTCTATACAACCAGTGAAGGCAGAGATCAGCTATTTTACTGATAATAAGAAAAAAAGGAAATAAATTTGACAGTATTATAGCAATATGTGCCCTAACTCTTGACCTTGACCAATTTTGTTATATTTAAGGTTTATGTTGCCTGGAAATTATAGCCTTAAAATATATTTTATTGTTTTTATTCAAAGCAGAAGGCTTTTTTTTATTATTCTTTTTGTTATGAAACTATATTGTGTGGAGGCCTGTTGCTTACTAGGTTTTCCATGTTTTATGTAACCAGGCTGTGAGAAATCTGTCACATGATTTTAGGAAAGTATCTGTCAATAAAAAATTCAATCCCTTAAAAAAATTTTTAAAAAGAAAACAAAACAGCTAAAGCAACTTCACAGGATGCAAAATCTAGAACAGTTTACCAATCTAAATCAGAAGAGGATTAGAAACTCTGCAGTGAAAAAGAACAATAAATAAAGTTTCTAATCCTGGAATATTTGGCATAATCTCCCAGGTCAATCTTCAAGCTAACAACAGACAAAATTAAATTGCTTCTTTTATACTGCAAATGCATATTTAATATGCAGTTATGCAGTACTTGGGCTTATTTGAAGAAAAGTTGGCTAGAATACCAATTTCTGTTTAATTTCCCAGGTTACATGTGCATCTTGGAAAACCTCTGCTTTCTCAGCAGTCACATATTGCACATTTTATTAAGGCTGAGTGGTACAGGTTAGCTGAAAAACTGGAAATTTGAAAAGATTGGGAAATGAAAGGAAAATATTAAAGTACTTTAATACATCTTTATCATTGAGGTAATAATTTTATGTGTGAAATATTAGTGTGCTTGATATTTTTGAGAGCTAGCAAACTATGCTGTACAGCAAAAAAGGGAAAATGGAGTGTGACTGGTTTGCCCTGAAAAATTATTCATTAAGCTTTTGCTGTATAGTTTGGGCGAATACGATGAATATGTGAGTATGTACTGAAAATTATTTAAGAAACTACATGTAGTTGCTACTGCTATCTCAGCTAAAAATATGAACATCTTTGCAGTATTTTTGTCTCTCTGGCATGTTTTTCCTCTTCTGGAATTCTAGGGCATGTTCAGTGCTGCACTATTCAGGTGCTTTGCCAGATGACTGAGGCCTGAGTTAGATGCCACCTTGCTGGCAGCATACATAGAAAAAGAGAGAAAAGAAGTAGAATGAAGGAATGATTTAGATTATTATGCAACAACAGCTGAAGTACAGGATTTCCTAACTTTTGAATGCAACACTTTTTTTTTTTTTTTTTCCCCTTTTTTCTCTTCTTTTTTTTTTTTTTTTTTTTTTTTTTTTTTATTGTTGTTGGTTTGGTTTGGTTTTTTTTTTAATTATTATTTTTTGTGTTGTTGTTGTTATGTTTTTGTTTGTAAAGCTATGTTCATATTTGAAATGCTTTCTAAATGAGAAACTGTAAGAAGACTACCACTGTCTTTTCACATCTTGCAACACTGAAAGAAAATATAAATGGAAATTCACTATTTTGCCTATTTCTTCTTCCTTTTCATTTATTTCCTGTACTGTCTCTCAAAAATAGACCAAGGCCTATGGTACATTTGGCTTCAAAGCTCATAAAAATCACTTTGCTGTGTAAGCATTTCTAATCTTACTAAAATGGATGAAAAAAGGAGAAAACTGGGGAAAAGGAAGCAAGCAGATTTCAGCTTTTGAAGATGTGAGCAATATGTGCAGAAGTCAAGTTAACTCTCGAGATGACTGAATAGCATGTTGAGAACTGGTGTTATACTGAAGCCATTCACTCTGCATTAGGAAGAATAAAAATGGAAAAGTCTGTCTCCAATGTGTGTAGGTTAAGATGTGCTGATGCAACTGCTGTGTTAATGGTGGAAGTGTGGTGAACTCTGGTTTCTTGGAGAGACAATCACTGACAGTGGCAGAAGGGGGAGTATAACTCATCTTGATCATTAGTCTCAACTGGTGCTTGCTGACAGCTGTGCTCCCGGGCTTTTGCAAATCCAGTGTAAGGAGGATAGAAGACACATCTTTAAAGATAAATGCGAGGTTATAACAGCAAGATCCTCGGGGAAGCATTATTGCAAGCTCTGCTGTAGTGCAGTGCCTCAGTGCATGTGTGTGTGTCTTCAGTACGGCTGTGACTATTCTAGTTTTCTTCCAGCTCTCACTTCCATTCGCGTCTCTTCCTCCTCTCAATAATTAAGCAAATTCAAAGCTAACAACATTTTTAAGATATTGCTGCATCTTATGGATTTTCTTGCTCACCTTGTAGCTCTTTGAAAGACTTGTCTTCTGAGCATAGCAAAGATCTATAAGATGAATTAGTTGAGTCGGGATTTGCTTGTATTTCTCTGTGGACAATACTGAACATTCTTTTGTCCACATTCTTCATACAGGGAGAGAGTATGAATGGAAACCATATTGGAACACGGGAATTTTCATTCAGTAGTGATTAGATTACATATTATACAGAGATGGCTTTCATGAACAGAGAAATGAACAGTTTCATGAACAGTTCAATTCTTGATCATAGGGATTGGATGAGGACCTGTTGTGCCATAGTGGAGGAGACAAGATCAGTAGTGCTTCAGCTTCATGGGAATGGGAGAAAGAGGCAGATGATATAGAGGTGGAGACAAAGGAACTTGGAAGCTGAGTCAGAAGATTCTGGCTGAGTCACAGTAGAAAAACTGTAACAAAATATCCACAGAATGCCAGAATACCTGATATTTCCAAATTAATCTCATATTCTCATTGTTTTAGTTGATTAATTGTGTAATCCTTTGCAAGAGAAGAAAAAATAAAAGTCTTTTTTCCCTTATTGGGGTTTAATAAGTCATTCTAAGCTCCTAAAAAAATATTTCCTGAGTTTATAGTCACCTTACTTGCTGAAGATTTTTGGCAGGATCCTCAGAATACCGATTGATCTAAAGCTGAAGTTCCTGTCTAATTAAAAATTTAGTATGCTTCCCATCCATTGCCAAAATAATTAGGGGAAAGGTAAGAATGGGGCTCAGGAACTTCATGACCAGGGATTTCTAGGAAGAAATGTTTTAAACATGAATGGTGATAATTTAACCTCTTAGGGGAAAAAAGAGATCTCAGAGACCTTGGTTTTCATTTTTGTTTCCATGGCAGGTAAAGGCAGTCAAGAGAAATTCTTTGCCATTCCATTTAAACCTGTAGTACAAATCAGCCAATCATCTAATAAATATGAAATTATTAATAATTTAATTATTCCAGATTATTTTCAAACTTCTTCACCTTCAGGTGAATACATTTGCAATTACCTCATGTAAGTTATGAATATGAGGTGATTAAGGTGTCTGAGGCCAAAAGCTGTTGCTGCTTTTATTTATAAACTAATGATGTAAAATTGTAGCTCAAAATCTTATATTTGACTGAAATTTAGCCTGAAATCAGTTTAAATCAAATTGTTGATTCTTCTAGGTTAAAAAGTACTTGCTAATATAATTAAATAATTTTTAATATCCTATTTATTCAAAGATTACTCCATGCTCAGATGGGCAAAATTATATAATTTCTCTTACCATAATTTGCATTAATTAAATTCATTGATGACTTTTTTTACATATATACTTATTTTATGTTGTTTGAATGCTAAAGTATTTTTAGAAAATAGTAAAAAACTACTATAAAAATTAAACTCCAACTGAATAGCAATTAAGATTCTGAACAATGTATTTGAACTTGAGCAAGACTGTTAAATGCTATAAAAATTAGCAAATGAATAGATGGATTAAGAGGAGGAAAAAGCCTCATTTCCTGTTTTGTAATTTACAGATATTGTTCCTGCTAATTAGGTCCAAGCAAAAGGAAGGGGTTATTCTGGTTCTGAATATGCAGGAGAAGACTCTCTAAACACGACAAGATTATTTAAATGCTGAAATATAAGGGAAAAAAAAGGGAAAATCTATCAAGTCTGACATTCAATAGTCATGGATAATATAGCAGAAGTGTGTCATTTTCTTGCATAATTCTTTCTTTTTGGGTGTGAGCAAAGTGATCCTCTGTGGTCAGCAAGAAAGATTGCCTTGAACTAATAAATTATTTTGAAGAATTAACACCTCTAGTGTGATAGAGGGATATGTTGAATAAGCAGTTTTGTTGGCATTGCATTTTAGGTGGTGTAACCAAGGAACAGAGGCAAAATAACTGGCAAACGTAAACGTAACAAAATTTATGTCTCACACAAATTTATCTCTTCACTTATCTCCAGTTTTATTCCCTTGATTGTACTGTATTTTGTCTAATAAAAGGCTAGGAAACTTGGACTAATAATCAGACAATTATCAGATCTTTAGATGCCTAGAAGAAATTCTTAGAAACAACTTCAGCCATTTTAATGCATTGTTTATTTTAGGGTGTATTGCCACATGAAGTTAAAATAATACAGAAACTTCTAGCCAAATGTCACTTGCAGTATCCTCTTAAAATTGCTTCCAGATGTTTAAAAGAAAAATCTTTTTAGTATGTTCAGAAAGCCTGGGAACTTTTACATTTTGAATAAAGTCAATGTTCAATCAGAAATTTTGCATGTAAAAACCAGTAGAATTATAATTATCAATTTTATTGTATTATGCTAAATTACACTAAAATGCTTTCTTAACACAGTTTTGGTTTTTGTTTGTTTTTTTTTTTTCAATTCCTTTGGCTTTGAATGAATGGGTGGAAAAAAGAGGCTATAGACACTTTTTTAGGTACAAGCTGTATTCCCAGCTAGTTTATACTCAAACATGAAATTAACCTTATTACTCCATTTGTCTTTTTTCTTTCAGTAGATCTATTTCATCTCTTCATCAATATCATGTGACTCTGAACTTTGGCATCTTTTTACATTTGACATGTTAGAGCTTAAGCAGTTTAATATTCTTACAATGTAGATTTTATTGCAACCTGAGTATGTAACTTATTTTTATAGTCTATTTCGCGCTAAACTCACAAAGAATTGTCATATTTCAAACCACTAACATTTTCTCCTCTAATATATTTTATGGCATATGCTTTCTTTCTTGTTCTGGTTGAATAACAAAACAAAACACTTTGATCATGAAATCTGGCCCTATAAGAGAAATAAATATCTTTTTTCTCTTTAAACCTTTACTTCTCTGAATTGCTGCTTGTGGCACTGCATTTTAGTTTGGAGCACTCCACCACTCTGGAGCTGTATACAATACAATTTTATACAGAATAGTTATGAAGGTTTTTTGTTGCTATTCTTTTATTGAAAGCCTCTCCAAAGAAACACAGGAAAATTTCTCAAAGACTGTAATAATTTTATTATTCAAAGAACAAAGGCTCATTCCAGGAGTTGAGAGGCTAAACTCCATACTAACTTTGTGTGACATCTTTGGAAGAAGTTTCATCTCTTGCTAATGTCTTGATTTTCCCTTCAGAACAATTGTATAGGTAATTGATGCTACGATAACAGCTCATGGTTTTTGTTTCTACTTTACAGTGCAGCCAGCACATACAATATATAAATATATTTTCTTGAATATCCTAATTAATCAATCTCCAGATCACCTACCATCATTATGCAGATATATTTTATGTTTAAGACTTACTGTCACATATATTTCTTAAGATTTTTTTATTTAATATTTTTTACTTCTAATAATTGAGATTTTCAGTACACATTGTAATGCCTAAATAGTTGTGTCCTGCTTGTAGTTACAAGTTCTTATTGATCTCTCATCACCTTGGCAGGACGAACTCTGCTGGAAAAGCTCTTCAGCCAGCAGGAAAATGCACCACAAGAAGAAGCAGAAAAACTGTGTTCTCGCATTATTGCAATGGGTCTTTTGCTTCCCTTCACTGACTGCTTCAGAGAGCCATGTAACCAGAGTGCCAAGCAAAGCACACCCACGTTTGATGTAAGTACTGGAAAAGTTGTCTTTTGTCTCTTTTGTGAAGCAGGACATGATTTTCTAATAGTTTTTCCCTCCTAAAAGAATTTGGTTTGTCATTTTAATGAATATTACCTTTAGGAGAGTGCCTAGCTATTTTTCTGTGCTCGGGTATGTACACTTTTGTATCCACATAACCATGTTCTCCTATGACTTGATTTCTTAACTTTTTAAGTCATATCTAAGTCTTAGTCTGTTCTTCATTTGCAGTTTTCATTGTTGTCTTCTTTGAATCAAAGCACTTTATATGACTACCAAGATTTCCATCAATAGCTGCTTCACCAAAAAATAAAAGGGAAAACAGAAAACAGCATGTCACAAAATTTTACAGAACACAAACTGGATGTCTATGCTAGGTGGTTTTTTTCCCCCTGAAAATACTTTTGATACAAAATAGTGCAGGGGTCAATGCAAATATGCAGGCCTTCCAGATAAAATGTTATCTGTACCTGTGGGCTACCTGGCCAGGCGTTTGCCTACTGGTACAAACCTGGGTGTAGACTAAACCTTATATACTTTTCCTTTCTCTTGGATAATTAATTCAACATTAGGATGTCTTCTTGTTGTAACCTATGGTACTTTGTACTCTTTTATGTGGCTAAAGATAATTAGGGATTTTCTCTTCACTAATTAGCTTAAAAATAGTTTACAAATATTAACATAATATTTAATCTATTGGTTTTTTTGCTGTTATAGTTAAGATCATCCCTATTCTATACATTAAGCTGAAGTTTGGTTACAAACACTCACAAAAGGATTGGCCTAGATATGAGAGAACATGATTACTTCTTAACTCTTTAACTCTTTCTCATCTTTCCTAAGGAATAGTTTAACACAACTGATGAAGGGAAAACTGAGAGAAAAATATTTTTTCCGATGAATTTTATACAAACGTTCCTAAATAACAAAGTTTATCTACAAAATCATCCCATGGCCCCTCTAACAATATTATATGTTTATGTTTTGGCTTTGGTGTTACTGTTTGTTTTTGGGGTTTTTTTAGGATGCAATATTTGAAACTTTTTTTAAACTGGTTTTTGAAATTAATTGAAAAATGCAATTTAACTATAAAACAGAGGTTACCTGGGCAACTTAAAATGACACAGTATTTGAAGTTTCTTATTTTTCAGGTTGTTTAAAAGAGTCTGGTAATGTTTTCCACTCTTCTCTTGTTACCATATAATCAGCAATCTCCTTTAGATTATTGGATACTATATTTTTAAAAAGCTTTGCTTGCCTTCTAAATAGATTTTCTATCAAATTCAGAGTTTTCCAAGAAACAGAAAAGGCTTTTTTTTTTAACTGATATACCATGCTGTGTCTGAGTAACAGATATTTGAGTTATCTTTTCTTTAACGTACCCAAAAGGAGGGACACAGTTGTAGCCTAGTGCCACGTCAACCATCTGTCAAGGTCAGGAATTTAAGACGTTGCTGGATTAGCAGTGGTCTTAATTCGACTTGGTCTATCAGTAAGCCACAAATGTCACAGCTTCTGTGACTACTTTTCTGTATAAATCTCCTAAATATATCACACTCCTGGTAAAATGATGTCAGCTGTGGTGGCCCTGCTGTGTGACCAGTAGTTCATTGTACTCCAAAGGAGCATACAGCTCTCCTCAACACCAGGTTTCCCACCATAATTGAATTCCACATAGTGCAGAGCTGAGAGCTGCTGATGCTGAGACTGGAATATGTTTCTACTCCAGCCTTGGTGACCACAGTACAGGAACACCTATCAGTTTATTGGTTACACATTCTCCGAAACAAAAATATTTAGAACTTCCACTATAAATTCTAATGGCTGAAAACTTGAAAGTTGTGCATCTCTTTGTTTCTTAGAGTAAATTTAAAGTATTTTACAGGAAGTAAATTCTAATTGTTATGTAAGGGAATGAAACAATTAAAAATTAGGTTGAAAAAAAATGATGGTGATGCTGAATATTACTTTAAAAAGGACATGTAAGGTTGGTGAGTCGTGTCCCCTCTTGCATCCCCCTCCATGTGTGTACTTTGGGGTTTTTTCCCTATTCACATTTTTCTTGTTTGTTTGTTTGCATTTTTTTGAATTAATTAGAGCAAAACTTTAATGTTGACCTAACAGTTTATTTTAAAGACATAGGAATCAGGACTTAATTAAGGACTAGCCTTAATATCTAAATCTCACCCATATAGAATTAGGAGGTACATCTTTTTTGACCTTACTCTAAAATTGGGAGCAGAGCCAGACCCATATTTTTCGTTTATCTCTGAGTTCATCAGACCCCCAGTTCAATTTTGGATTGCCTCCAGTTTGGCTGATATCCTTTTCTCTTAGCGGAAGCTGCCATCAGCAAAGCTCCTGTAGCCCTGTCTTGGTCCCTGCCAGTTTGTTGGCCATCCTCCCTTCTTCATGAAGCCATGGTGCTTGCCTGTTCCTTAATGTTACTTCTTTGGCTGTTTTGATTTTCATCTTAATCTGATGCTTGTAACGTCTCTTAGGTCACTCTTTCAAAATTTTTTTTTTTTTTTATTTTTTTTTTTTTTTTTGCAGAATTTCCAACACTTTTTCCACTGAACCCGTCTTTGAATCCTTTTCTCCTTTTGTGACTTATCCCCTGTATTTCTGAACTTTAAAGTACTATATATTTTTTTAAATTGACTAATCTATGATTCCTTTCTTGCTTTAGTGTGGTCCCACAGACTTTATTTTTTGAAGATGTTATGTTACAGTTTATGAAAACAATTCAGTAAGTTTTGTTCACTCTATGATCTATTGCTCATGGCTTGAGATGAATATAAACAAATTATTTAAAAGTCTTGTTGTCTCACTCTGATCCCCTTTTCTGGATGGCCTGTAGTGAATTTAATTTAGCATGGCTAATGCTGAAATCTCTTGAAATGTTTGCAATTGTACATTCTGATTATATTCTCATTTTCTTTATTATTCATGCCCGCTGGTCACCTCTACTTTTCTCTGTCTTAGAAATGTTTATCCAAATCTTGTGTTTGTTTTCTCAGTGATGCAAGAGATCTGGTTTGCTTTTTCTTCTCCCAACATATTCCAGGCTTCAGTGCAGGCCATTAAAGAATAGTATAGCCCTCTTTTTGTTTTCTTGGGGATCCTATTTCTTTCTCTTCCCCTCTGTCTGACTTCAATTAAGCAGTGCATTAGAAGTACAGACAACTTTCACAGTTCTTAGTTTCTTGGGCTAGTTTTATAATGGCTCCTAGAATTCAGTTTAATTTAAATTCTTGGCACTTGTGTCTCTGGTGTACACTATGCTTTGTGGATGTGATGCTTACTCCTTTTTTCATATATGGAAAATGTGAAGGATCAACAAATGCCAAATGAGAGCACAAATCTTCAGAGCTAGCATCTATCACCACATTTATGCTGAGGATCATTTCCAAAGGTTTATATATTACTCAGGTATTTGGATAGATTTTAATTATGATTGGAGATGACATGTTCATGAAGTATCTCTGAACTTTTTGTCATTTTAGCCCAAAGGACAGAAATTTTAGAACTGTTTTAAGAACTTAATGAGAGAACTTGCATGTTCAGTCTTTTGAAACGGTTGATGGCAGTTGCCCACAATAAAAGATTAGTCTGAAAAATACAGCTAAAAAGCTTTAAAAGTAACATAAAAGGACAAGGGTTGATGTTTTTAAGATTTTGCTGTTGAGAAGCAGTGGAAGATTTTGTTATAGCTCTTCATACCTACTCTTACAATGTAAAGAGTATCTTAAAGAGTAAGTAAATGTTCAGTGGTAAGTTCGCTGTCTAGACATACGCTGCCCTTACTGCTAGTTTCCCATTTACTAGGAAGGCTGCTAATTATTGCTTCATGTGTGTCATGGCAACTAACTCGTCAGGCTATCTTTGGTCTTTCATGCTTCTGCTAGTATTTTATAGAAGAAAAACGGAGGATTTCACTAAAAAATAAATAAAGTCAAGCAAGTAAATAGACAATTTATAGAAAGATAGATTAGCAAAAGCCTGCAGAAAGCATGTCCTCTGAAAAAATTGCTTGCCTTTTGAATAGCTATTGCCTTTTAAATTTTTCCCTTTTTAGCAGTTGAGTTATTTCAAGAGGGTTTTTAAAGATTCAAATTAAAACAAAATATCTTCTGAGTGAATGGTATGCAAGACATTAATGCCTTGTGAAATCTTCCATTCATAAACCATAGAATCATAGAATTGTTAAGTTTGGCAAAGACCTCTAACAGTTTATTTTAAAGACATAGGAATCAGGACTTAATTAAGGACTAGCCTTAATACTTAAATTTCACCCATCTAGAATTAAGAGGTACATCTTTTTTGACCTTACTCCAAAATTGGGAGCAGACCTAGACGCATATTCTTCGTTTATCTCTGAGATCATCAGACCCCCCAGTTCAGTTTTGGATTGCCTCCAGTTTGGCTGGTGTCCTTTTCCACATCCACATTTGCCATATCCACATTCCTTCTGAACGCTTCCAGGTATGATGAATGCACCACTTCCCTGGGCAGCCTGTTGAATGCCTGACTACCCTTTCAACAAAGAAATCTTACCTAATACTCAATCTAAACCACCCCTCAAACAGCTTGAGGCCTTTGCCCCTTGCCTTGTCACTTGTTAGCTGTGAGAGCTACCTATTCTCCTACATGTAGTGCAGCTTTAGTCTTGAGCTTTTTAGCATGTTGCCTCATTATATGATCCCATTAGAGTAAAATAATCATGAAATTGACATTTCTAAAGGGTGCATCTTTGGAAAGAATGTAACAGCAGGCAAATTTTTCTTTCACCTGTGGGAGGATCAAAGTTTCTGATAAGTAGAGATCTCATCTGCTTAGCTCGTCTCTTAATAATCACTGAAGGTATAAGATAGCAATTTTCAGACAGCCATCAGTAATGTGGATAAATTATAAATATTTACATTAGACTTTAAAGTGTTCATAGCAAGGAAGAAGGTGGTGTTTTCCTGTCAATGTGAGGCAACTTTCTTTAATATCTCAGTGCTAAGAAATACTGACAGTACTTGGTGGTTGCATTTTATGCAGTAGTTGCAAAAAACCTGTTTTTTCTACACTCTGGATATGTAGTCCCTGTTTCAGATTTTCTAGTTCACGTTGTATGGTCTTAAGCTACAGGCAGTTTTTTCTTTCATAGCAAGTTCCTACTTTCTTTCTGGCAAGCTTTACAAGTAACTTTTGCAAGTAACTGAGCATTAGGTTTAAAACACCTAAATTGTGAATGAAAAATTATTTTGTGATAAGGGCTTTCTTTTATAATTTTGTAAGTGCTTTTGAGAAGAAAACCGACTATACCTTAGTATCCATACTGTATTCCTTGTTTAAGGAACTTAATCTCTATTTCACACTGAAGGGTCCAAGTAATGACTACTTTTCAGGTGGCACTAAAAAATATCTTTCATCTTTATTTATCAGTGGTTTGATTTTTGACTTGTCTGTATCTTTGCATCTCTTTTCAGTGCTTCTATTTAATGCTCTGAGTGCAGCTGTTAATGCCTTCTTGATTTATCAACAGTTTCAGCACATTATATAATAAAAGGGCTAAATAAAGTCTTCTGGGTGGTATCTTTTTTGCTGTGTTATGATATGATTTTACACAGTCAGACAGTTTAGGATAGGCACTACCCCTTGTACCATTTGTAGTTATGATGCCTGACTAGGCTGTCATCTGTTTCTGAAATAATGCCTCCCCAAGGAAGCACAGTGACAGACAGCATGAATGGAAAATGCTGCAAAAAAAGGCTGTTATCCTATTATCTCCTGGCCACCTGTGGTGATGCAAATGCTTTCTAAAGAAATAGAGACACTGCTTTCTTTCTGCTGAGTAGTAGCAGATGGTGGGACTTTGCAAGTCGGAAGGAAGAGAAATCAGTGACATGAAGGCTTGACTTAATTTAAACTTATTTGCACTGCTGATATCAGTCTGAAAATTAGTGGGTAAACAGATTGCAGATAGAGTCTTTTCTCAGAAGACAGAAAGCCAAAATACCAGTGATCAGTTTCCAAAAAACTTTCCAAGTTCCGACATCAGCTAGGACAACTTCCATTCTAAACTGCAGCACATAGCTGGCAGCAATGCATGCAGCATTTTTTCAAGCATACTTTCAATGCTTGGGCATATAATGTAAGACTGAATGTAGGCCCATCTTAGAGCAGTACATTGGAGTACTCAGTTTTATCAGAGTAGTAATTTGGAGTCAATGGTGAATAAGTCTTTAAAAGTGAACAAGTGAAAATTGTGGACTAGAGCAGAGAAAACAGGTTGTTAATCTGTTGTCTTAATTTTTGTGTGTAGTATAGGTTACAACAGCAGTTCATTTTGGCTGAATCAAAGCCCCCATGTCTCTTCTTCCATTGCCCAGTCACACTTTGTGATACTTTGTCTTTTGTGGTGAGCAATTCTGAATGTTTTTGAGTGCAGTAAAATGCAAATGGTTGATCACTCAGCTGAAGTATTGTTCTTATGCTACTTCCCTGCTTCCATTTCTTAAAAAAAAATATTTTACAGTTGTTAGCTCAGGCCCTGCAGTCTTCTACTCTTTTTACTCCTTTTCTTTTTTCTTTCTCTTTCTTCTTTCTGCTTTCTTGTGGTAATGCTACTGTATACACTTTCAATTTAGATGTTTTATGTGTAGGATGTTGCTAGGTTTTCAGGTTTGTTTTTGCAATGAACCTTGCTTACTTGCTTGTTGTTCTGAAGAATTGCTTCAAGAGCCGTATACTGAATGTTAACTTTACACCACCTGTTTAAATTTTTTTGTTTCATTGTGCATATGGTGAAGGTCGTGGTCAGCCTGTCACCTCAAGAGATATTTATATTTTATGACTTTCTGTAGCTTAGTTCTCTTTCTTCAGAATGTCAGTCATAAAAAAAGTCTTTTCTCACTTGGAATTACAATTAAATTGAGGGTTGACTTTGCATATACTGCATATCTATCTCAAAGAGAGGTTTTACAGTAGTAAAAATTACATTGTTAAATTGCATAGAGCTGAAAGGAATTTTCTAAGGAAGCAGTTTGACTCAGGTAATTCAATTTTTTCAGAATCCAAACTTATGGAAAAACCCTGTCAGTGTAAATGAAAACAATTCCTGATGAGGAAGTTTCTTGTCTCAGCTTATGCATTCTGATAAGTTAGTGACAGGACAAACCCTCAGATCATGTCAGTAGTGGCTGATAACCTGGTGGTCCTGGGATGTGGCCTTCTAAGTGTTGCCTTTTATGTGTTCTAGTTGGATGTGTAGAGAGGCTGGGTTTTGACCTGTTTTCTTGAAGGCTAGCCACTGTTCTCTCTTCCAAGGAAAGCTTAGTGTAAGCTCACCAGTTGAACCTATTAAGCTCTATTAAATGTAGAAGTTGCTGGGGAACAGGAAGACCAAGACAACAACACTGGAACAGAATGAGAATAGATGTGGAAATCTGAAATTTAGTTTCCTGATTTCCTTTCCCTATGAGAGCTCTAACTGCAGGGCTATTGGCTCTCTTTGCCTCTCCAAGGATATAGTGTTGAATCCTGAGCAAAGTTTGATGGGATCAAACATGTTGAGGAGACTGAAGTCATTTCATGGGAAATAAATGTTGCATGATTTTTGACATTTGAAGTGTTTTTAAATTCATTGTTGAGGCACATTTGTTTCCCGCAAAGAAAAAATGCCTTTGAGTCAAGTAAAATGCTTAGGTAACAAATATAGTTTATGAGGATAAAGTGCCGCTTCAGCTCTACATTACAGTATTATGAAGTACTTGCTGTTTTTCAGCCTTGAAAAGCATCTGTGCTCACTAGTGCAGCCAAAGGTAGCACAAGTCAAGGGCTGTGTTTAATGACTGCTCTGGTTCTGTCAGTGGCAAGACAAAGCTTTGTTACTGAACCTGTTCTCAAAGAGTAAACCACTTTCCCCATTCTTAAAAGTATTGATTTCTTTATTTTAAAAGCTGCTTAAAATAAAGCAGTCTCCTGCTGATAAGAGCATTTTGAGGTAGACTGGCTCTAGTTTCTCATACTAAAACCTTGCTTCTACAATTAACTCTTTGTATTCAGTGGAGAACATGCAGTTGACTTTCTTTCATTTTAAAGGCTGTATACTTAGTATACTAGAATGATTAAACCTCCTGAATGGGAAAAAAAATCATTCTTTCCTCACACTTGAAACAGATGAAATGCCAAGAAATTATATACAAATGTGGACAAGCTCTTTGTAGCTCTTAACCTGAAAAACACCTCTGAGACATGGAGTCTGGTCCCTTCTTATCCCAAGTAACACAAAATGGAATTCCTCTCTGAGTTTATCTTGTTCCATCTTAAATGCAGCTATACTTTTCCCTCTCCCCATTCTTCAACTACTTCCCACTGAAAGCGTGTCATCCAGAATGCTTTGATGAGTAGGAATCTTCTCATAATTACTGCTCTGTGTTTACTCCTGGCCCATTTATACTTGCCTGAGAACATGCCAACACTTCTGTTCTTCCTTTTTCGGGATAATTTTGAATGTTTCTGGTTCTAGTGAAAAAATTTTCAAGTTTACTATTAAAAAAAAAGTTATGCAAAACAGAACCCTGTTGCTTCACGGCTCAACACAGTAACCATCAGCCAAGTTGGTACCAATGCACTCTCACGTAAGAAAGTTTAGAGGTCCTGCTAAAGTACTTCCTCCCTGTACTGCTAGCTAATACTAGAGCATTGCATTGTGCTGCTCTACTGCCTCACCTTTCCCACCTGACTGCTTTGATTTTTTTTCCTTGGGAATTGTCTAAATACTTACAGTCAGATTTTTTCCCCCTTGATCCACACATTGCTAATTCATGCTTTTGCAGACATTTGAGCCAAATGTGTATACACCTATTGCTATTTCAACTCCATCTCCTATATGTCTTTTAAGCCCTTCTCACAAAGGCTATTTTTGTTCTTTGAACTGGAAGCAGATAAACAGCTGATTAAAAACTGAAATGATATTGAGTAGAAGGTTGTACTACCTGTATATCTCCAGGAGCAATGTAGCCTACATTCGAGATTGCATATTATATTCCTATGGTGAGGGATATACTAATCTGTAATTCAGCCTGTGGCCCAGGGAACAAAACTGGTCTCTCTGTGTGAAAAACATGTCACCCCTTTTCTGAAAGGCCCAGGCCTGCCAGAATGACTTATGATGCTTGCTGCAGGTCTAACTCATGGCCCTAGTTTTGGGTTCACCAGTCACATGGCATTTGCTAGAGACCTTTCTTTGAGTAACTTCCAACACTCATTTTCATCTTTAAAGATGAGCTGGAAAGAATCTCCAGCTCAAGCAGTGAAGTGAATATTTATTATTTAATTTATTACCTAGTTGAAGTGTGGTACTAGAGAATGAAAAGTTGTAACAAAAAGCTATTCTCTGTGCATACTGAGAGCTGTCTGGGAAGAGAGTGAGTTAAACTGCAGACCTGACTCTCTGTGACTCTAAATGCTAGCATCTATAAGTGGTAAAATGTATATTGATTAGGTACCATCAGATCCTGCAGGCAGTTTGCCTCGCCCATGTGCAGATGCTCTGCACTTTTAAGAACCAGTGGAAAGTGCTGTGTAAGGATGTGTGGAAACGAGAACTCTTCTTGACATCATGTTTAGTGCACTGGACTCAGACAGCTTGAAGCCTCCAGTGTCTGCTGAGATATGAGTTTGAATAAGTAAGAATGAGATTATTCATTACAAGGATATATACGTAATTTTTTTTCCCTCAAAAGAGATGCTTTAAAGACTAAATAGTGAAGTTTGAGAAAGATGAAGGGGAAATTCCAGATGCATCCAAAACTTGATCACGGTAAGAGTATTCACTGATTGTGTGTATAATGATATTTAGTAAAAATTGCCTCTGAAATTTAAAGATTAAAGGAGAAAAAATTGAATATGGAAATCTAGGTTCATAGATGATTGCTTTGTAATTATTAATACTGAAAACAAATCTGGATTTTTTTTTTTTAATTTGGATTATTTTGTTTCTTTTGCTTGAACAGGACTTCAGCATCACATCTTTCTTCAAACTGTTCTAATAATCATGCACATTTATGACATTATCAGATTTTAAAAAGGAGAAATGAGATGGGTTAGTATATTAACTGACAAGGAGCTAAAGACAAAACATAAAGAGGACTAGGTTTTGGACTGTAGCTTCAGTGCATAAGAATTAGGACATTCAAATGATTTGTATCTTTTGAAGGGCATGAAAGTAGAGACAGGGTTAATCTTTTCCCATTTAAAGTGTAATTTATGGACTGTCAACTTGCCATCCAGAGCTTCAGACTATCTTTCTGTCATGAGGGTTTTTTTTGTATTTTAAATTACATTTATAAGCTTGCACGTAATCTGAAAGTGGTTGTTAAATACCTTGCTTATATGTTGAAAATGGATATGCTTTCATTATAGTGCAAGTCCCTTGGAGACATTTTTTAAAATCTACATTTACATTTGTAAATTTCCATTACCTGAAGAGTCTATTCTATTGTCCTTCTTTTTATTGAATAGAAAATAAAGAAATCCCCCCCCCAAATGCAATACAGACAAAAATTACTGTCTTTTATACTCACAAAGCTCCCATGCTGGGTTAAGAGTTTTTCATCAAGTTGTATGATGTTTTAATTCATAACTGCTCATATTTTATATGCCATAAATTATATCAGCAAGAACATAGGTACTTCATATTTTCCTACCTTCATAATGTATACCATCTGTACAATAATTCTGAGGGTTTCTTTTTTTTTAAATACATCTTGATTCATGTAGATTAATCTTATTTCAAGAATCTGTTGCTAAATTACTGTATTAGATCTTTCAAGAACTGGTATGGTGAAATGTCATGTCCAGGAACAGTTTAACTGTTTGTCTTTCTCATTTATGCTATGTCAACATTATCTACAGTCAGTTGTCTTTTGTTTTACTGCCCTATAACCCGATGTGTAACCCTACTGAAAGTCATCTGTGCTTAGCTAGTTAACTCTGTGCAGAGCATGTTCTTCCCTGTGTTCCCTGGACTGTAAAAGGTGGTACAGTGGGCAAGAAAAAAAATTGTTCTGGTTTGTCTCAATGATATTTTTCCAGTCTTATTTTCCTCTGTGTTTTTGAGATTTAAATGGTGCAGAAACATGACAAATAGCAAAATACAGCACCTTTTCTTCACACAACATGTACAGGTAGGACTCCCTCTCCTTTTTACTCAAACAGTATTGAAAATTGGGCAGAAACTCAGAAATACGTATCCTCTAAAAAGCTGGAAATAGACTAAAACAAAGAATTAGGTGACTCAAAGGACTGAATTAATCAAGCCTTTTCAGATGTTCAGATAGAGTAGCACAGTAATGCTACACTAATGGACAGGCTTTTCAAAGAACATAGGGTTCAGGGCTATGTAAAGAACCTGATGTTACTTTTTCTTAAGCTTTTTATCCATTTATTTTTACGTTTATCTAAAGTCAATGTACGTGTCTGGATTTTTGCCATGTTTTTTGTGCTGGGAAGGTCTAATGAGCTTCCTTTGACTCTGACTAAGGAACTCTCTGTAAAACAAAGCTTTTTACTTTATTACCAGCATTTGTCTGCTCCAAGTAAGTTGCTCCCAATACAACATTTGCACTCTTATAGCAATTTATTTTTAGGCAAATAGTAACTTAGTCACATAGAATAATGATTATCCTCAAAACAAGCAGCATTTTCTTCTTCCTCCTGCATATTTCTTCAAAGTTTATTTTCTGTCAGATTAAAAAAAAAAAAAAAGGTCTAATCTAAAACCAAAATATCTACCAGTTTTTACTCAGGCGATAGAATAAATGAAGTCTAATGAACATCATCTTTGTAAGAAGATAGTACTGTGATATGACTGTATTTTCATCCTGTGACTTGATTTTTTTCCTAGTTTTGTGCTACAATATTTGTGTCTTTCCAGATAACTTGCTATGTTACTTGTGCAATTGCTGTGAATGATCTCTATATAATTTACAGTATTCTAAATGTTTAATCACATGTTGATGCAAACTAGGAGTCACAAGAATAACTACTTGAATTGTGGTCATCTGAAATCTTGCTGTTAGCTTAAAGCATAAATTTGCCCTAGTTTTCATGAGAAACTCTCTGTCTGTCCTACTTTTAATCACAGACCCAAACTCAGAGCTATTGAGCAATAAGGGAGGACTGAGAATACCTCTAGCTGTTGGTTTGGGTTTTTTCATTTTACTCCAAAAGAAAATCCACCTTTTTACTTTCTTTTCTAAAATTATTAAAATGGGAATGATAAAAATAGGGTTACAAAGAGTGCATGTATCAGTTTAATTTCTGCTGAAATAATTCTGTTCATTTTCCTTGCTTGTGCATTTGGTGTAAAACAATTATGTACAGTGTGGAGAGAAATATTTCCCTCCAAGCCGTAAAACTGGCCGGGTGTGACAAAGTGCAGTCATGATGGACAGAATGTGTTCTTCTAAGCAAAGAGGTGATAAAGAGTTCCTTACTCAAAAAAGTGCTGAACTATATCCTAACGTGTTGCTGGATTGTAGAAAACTAAAAGCTCAATTTTCTGTTGTTAATGAACATAACTATTTTAACATAGATTTATCTTAAGTCTTTATCAGACTGAAGAGCATAAAACCAAATCTGCTTTGATACGGAGAATATTGAGTTATTTGTACTGGAAACAAAAGCTTAGACATTTTGACCTTGTCTTTCTATATGAATTTTCCACATTTTTTTTTTTTCCTTTTAATCACAGCAAGACCAGCTTTATACTTGGGCTGCAGTTAGCCAACCCACACATTCAACAGATTACATTGAAGGAAGCTTTCCAAGGAGAATTCCATCTGCGTGGCCTCCACCCAAACCTCCAGATGAAGAACAAAAGCTCAAAATTTCAGAAGAAGGTACAGTTCTTGGATACAGATAAGATAATTGTATAGGATTGGGGTAGCTGCTGTGTTTCAGAATCTGAAATATAAACTTAGTATCTTAGCTACTAACCTAGTTTTGAGAATCTTGGATTGGCATCAGAAATAATTTCAGCTAGTATGAATCTAATAAAAACTATTCACCAAAAATGCATACTTTTTTTAGCAATCAAGATGTGTACCTGGCATTTGTTGAGTAATGGGTTTTGCCAGGTGCTGTGATCTTCATTCTTTTCCAGCTTACATACCTTCAGAGCTGTGAGAAATGAGTTCTTTTTTCTTCTTAAAATATGGAAAACTTCAGAAGCCAGCTGGTGTTACTGAAAGTTATTGGAGTGGTGTAAAGTATTCCTTTGTAGATTCAGCAGTCTTGTGCTGACAAAGGGGTAGGAGAAGTGTATCTGAAAAAATAAAATGAAGTCTTGCTTACAAAGTCAGTTTACCTTAAAATTTGTGAGGTTATGCTACCAACCGAATTTCTGCAATCTTCTTCATGCTCTTTAAGAGCTTTATTTACACTGAAAATTAAAACCAAGCAAGAAATAAACCTCCCTTGTATTTGACAAAGAAATTTAGAAGAGGCTTTCAAGCCTGTTTCCTGTTAGTAGTGTTTATCCATGAATACCACAGGTTCTTGGAGGCTTTGCTTTCCATTAGTTAGTATTCAGCAGCTCTCAAAAGTGTAGACTGCATTCATTCCCATGTCCTCCATGGAGAGCCACTGGATATTTTAAAATTTTTCATTCCTTTCCACTCCTCCTTTTCATTGCTCAGATTTGAAGAGTTATGTCATTATTTCAGCAGACCTCTTTGTATCACTTGTAGGCTTTGGATGGAGTTAATTTCAGATTTCCTTCTCTTTGGGATTTCTCTGTCACTTCCTCTGGAACATGAGCAAAGTATTTCTTGCATGGACACCTTTTACCATGGCAATATTTTACTTTTACTATTATCACTTATTTCAGTGTTCACAAGCAAAATGAGTGATGCCAACAGAAAATGCAATACTGCTGTATTACTCTGTTTATGCTGTGCCTTTTACGAAAGGAATTCTATTGGAGATCGAGGAAACATTTCTGCATCCATCTCACTGATGCTGTTAAGAGGCTGGAACTCTGCAGTGCTGGATTGTTGAGCTAGTCCAGTTTCTAACCAATGATCTCCTGTTTTATGCTGTATTCAATGGAAGTGCTGCCATATGTGGTGGCAGAATTCACTGCCATCTACTCTGAGAGTTGTGTTTCTCAGCCGGGAGACTTAGCTAATGGATGTGTGATCACAGTATTTATGAACACATTGTGCACTGGAAAAACAAAAGGGTGAATCTCAAATTAAATTATTTTGATGTTTTAGTCCAGCAGAGGTTGGTATAAGTCCAGAGTTTAGTTTCTCTAAAATCTAGAAGAATGGTGATAACACAAAATATTTTGGAATGTAAAAATACACTTGGAAGTGTATTTCTATCAAAAGGACAATACTAGTAATTTTTAAATGTATTTATTTTGTATGTGATTTGTTTCCATTCTATGTTTTTCTGTTTATTATATGTATAGGACTTGTCTGTTCCTTATCTCAGCCACTGGCCTCTCAAAAAAAAGTAAAAATATTAAGAAATAGAGTTAGAAAAAAAGTGGAAAAACTGTGTATTGTGAGTCTGTCTAAGTTTAATATAAGTAGGTCTTAAGATGTATTTATTGAACTTTTGGTGTGATTTTTCAATGTAGGGCAGGAGGAAAAGTTATAATTCTTTTGAATATAAGTGAGGCAGACGAATAATTTAACTTTCTTTCATTGTTCACATGCTTGCCATTTGGAAGAACCTGGAGGTGAGTGATGTGAAACCTGTAGAAAAACACCTCCCTCAGAATTTGTAACTAAATTATTTTGTGTATTTACATGTTAGTAATGTGCAAGGGACAAACATTTTTTTAAAAAGTTTAAGTTATTATGTGTTGGGTAGCTTTATTTTATATATATATGATTATTGTTATCTGGATTAAAGAGATATATTAATATTAGAAATAATAGCTCATGAACAAAAACATGCATTTCAGACAAAAGTGTAGATTGAGAGAGGAAAGTAGAAAATTTATCTGTTTAGTATTGTTTGCATTTAATAGTCTTGCTGTGTGCTCTGTATCATGAAAAGCATTGCTGGATGTATGAAAAGGGCTATTAGAATGTTTGGGGGTTTTGGGACAGTGGGTTTGGTCAGGTTGGTAATTGTTGTTTGGGGATATTTTAGGTTGGTTATTTATTTAAAAACAGACATTTGGAAATATCTAATTACCTGTTAATTTGGGTTCAGATCAGCAAATATTTATTCTAAAAAACATTTTTCAGTTCTGGATTCAGTTAAGGTTTTGGAAAAAATGAGCCAGCATCACCAGTAAGATCAATGTGTATGGAATTAATTTTCTATTTGAATACCCAAATCTGTTGCTGTCTCTTCTTGTGGCATTTCATTCTACCATTATCACATCTCAACACATTACCTGGATCTAAACTCAACAGAGTCTTTGAAAATTCAGTATTGTAACTCTTTGCGGATGACACTATTCTACTTTACATATAGGAAAAGACAAGTAAGCGGGCACTAGAGCCCAGCCATCCTGTCGCCCATGCGGCTGTTTAACCATATGTGAAGTTACTAAAGATAATGCAACTTCTGCAAAATGTAACAGTGTCAGCCCACTAAATATCAGTGTGGGTTTACAACCTGAAATCTAAGTTAGTCTCTTAAAAAAAACAAACAAAAACCCACAAACAAACAAAAAAATTGTTTGATTTTGTTTAAAGGAAAGCTTTCATTTCTCATACATCACTTTTTTCCTTTCCTGAGCCTATTTTTCTAGCTGTGGTAGTAGTGTTTGGGTTGGTTTTTTTTTTCATTTTGCCTAACAAAAATGTCTATGTTTACAGTCCTATCTGCTATGAGGTAAAAATAAGCTAAACAATTCTGTCAAATATTGGCCAATACATAGGAGCATCCTGTTCCTATTTTTTTAAGTACTTTTATGTAAGGGAGGTAGTTGTGCCAATCTAAACGGCAGAAAACATTAAGCGTTGTGGGAGCATGTCTAATACTAGAAAATCAGCATAGAATAAATCTGTTGTTAGCAAAGGTCAAATTGATACTAACATTTCTCTCAAACACAGAGAAATTTAAAATCTAAATGATGAGTTATTTCTTGTTAGGTGCAGCTTATCCACATCCAGGCAAAAAAGTTGTGGATTGTTAATTTTCAAGCATTGTGACATAACTCACACTTGCAATGAAACTTCTTCCTGGTATGTCCCACTTCCCAACAGCTGGGATTGTCAGAAAGCTGTGAGGAGGCCAAATGTCTAGGAATTGGGAATCCAGAGGCTCTGGTTCACAGCTGCCTCACACTTTCTGCAAATGATCAAGAGATTTCCCTGTTGAATAGTGGTACCTTTTAACATATAGGAAAGATGCCACACATATAGTCTCTGGGCAGGTGTAAGAAAAATACTTCTATTCTTCTTATGTGTGAATAACTGGGTTATGATCAGTAAAAAGACATCATCAGCAGTAGCTCCTAAACTGATTAGAGATCTTTGCACTGTGTAACTGCTGTGGAGTTGTTTGCTTGTTTTCCTTCTTCTGATTATTTCCTATCAGGCAAGGAAATTGAGACACAATTTGGTTCTTTAAGGTCAGAAAAATGATCTGGTTTTAAAATAAGAAATAGGATCTAGTTGTGGAGTGTCTTATGTTTTGCTCTATTTTTAAGATCTGTATTATTACCTATGTCATTGTGGAGTTTTCAAATTTCTGTGGTAGTGGAAGAAAGGAAAACATATTTGGCAACAGTTATCCACTTTAAGGACAGGTAATTTTGGTGATAATTTGGAAAGTGGGGCAGTTAACATTCTTTTTAACTTTACACTCCTTTAATTAATTTCTTAATTGTGTATTTCAAAAGATCAGTTTGGGTTTTTTTTATTTATAGATTTTTAAAATCTGTATCTTCTTTTCAAATTCAGAGTTGAAATCTACAGTCCTAGAAACAGAGAAGCAAAGTATAAGTGCTGTTCAGCAGTCACAGGTAAGATTCTAACAGAAATGCTTTATAATTTTTTAAAAAGAGGGCAAAATGCAGTACTTCTTCTCAGACATTTTTGAAATAGTTTTCTGTATTATATGTTCTGTATGAAAAAATTCCAAAGTGAGGGTGTTTTATATGCTCCATAGTGTATCTAGGTATTAGGATTGAAGGTTCCTGCCTGCCTAAGTTGATTCTTACAAAATGTTATTGTCCACTCAAAAGTAAGTTAACTCTCTGATGGCATTAGTAGGGAACAGTTATAGAAGATCTTATTATAATAGCTAATGTACAGAAGTGCATATAAATAATAGCAGCAGGGATTTTTTTCTGACTCTCTCCTCAAGCTTACAGCAGTGGTAGTATGTGAACTGGTTCAGAGGGCCATGCTGGACTTAAAAATGAGATAGTGTAATAGTAGGTCAGTGGAGACAGTCTGGGTTGAACTCATGCCACAGGAACACAGTCTTAATTTTTTAGCATGTCACCATACATGGTCTATTTGTCATTAAAGTGGTGTTTAACAGGGCTGAGGAACTTCAAATTCTGTTTCCTCAACATGAAACAGACTTCTCTTACTTGTGGATAACACTATTCAGTTGTTCTGGAAGTCATTAGAAGGAAGGCTAAGTTCTGAAATCTTGGTTTGAAACAAGCAGTGACCAAAGCTCTTGGAATCTCTTTTCTTCCTCCTCTGTTCCCAGCTTGTTTCCCTTGTTTCCCCCTTTGGGTTTGTTTTGGGTTTTTTTATGGGGTGTTTTTTGTTTCTTTTGGTTTGCTGAGTGTTTTGTTGTGGGGTTTAAGGGGTTTTTTTTGTATTTGTGGGGCTTTTTGTGTTAGTGGCAAGACAATTCAAGCATCACTGTATCAAGTGGAATTTGTGAAAATGGTCAGTGATTTGCTTTTCAGGGAAAAATCAGGAATGCATAGTTAAATACCTACTACTGATCATTAGACTTGCAAATTTAGTTTGAGCTTGATCATGTATTTTGTGAGCCATGGGTGGGAAGAGGATGTGTATTAACTTTATGGCTTTTCTTGCCAGACAATTTCAAAGAATTCTTCTAATTGGTTACCTAAATTCTTCTACCTTCATAATATGAAACATTTTAAAACTGCAGGTCATTAATTAAAATAATATTAAAAAATAATTCTTCATTGCAGTATGTTAAGTTTAACGTAAGATATATTTTTCTCATGCTATTTTTATATTCCAGTCACTCAGGTTTCACTAGCAATGGTTTCTAGTATTTGTTGTGGAACAGCACTTTTTCCCTATACTTACAGAAAGCTATTGCATGTAAGGAGCATATTTAATCAGTCTCTAGTATTAAAATTCATTGCAAGAACTGACCTATATAAATGGTTTTCTTATTGGAAATGTAATTAATTAAAATAGGTTTATGAACATGTAGTTATTTTACCTGTTAAAAAAATGTTATGAGAATGAAGTTTAACCAGGAGCTCTGGAGCACGAATGACTTGAATGGCATTTATTGTGGTTGGGAGCTTTTCTTTATTTTTAAAACTAGTCCAGTGTGTTGTCCAATTGCTGAATTCCATTTGCTAGTGTTTAGGAGATCCCCATCCCTCTTACTCTGTGGTGATCTCTTATGACACTAACATGAACTTCTTCTATTCTATACTATTATTCATCAATGACCTGCAGAACTAACCATCACTTCACTTGCAGAAAGTCATCTCAAGTTTTTGCTGTATTGTGTCATCATCATTCTGGTTTATTTTGAAACTCAGAGTGGAGGTTTTTTCCTTTTGAGGAACTGCATATGGATAAAATGTATATGTTTAAATTATTTCTGTAGTATCCCAAGCAGTTGAGCATATTCCACCTATCCATCAGTGTTTAACTGTATCAGTCTCCAAAAACATCTAGCAAGTAGAATGGGCATCATGTTTGTAGGTAAATCCTCTACTGCAATCAGATCATTCTTGGTGTTATTTGTACATTTTTTAAGTGATGAATATGTTCCTATTAGAGATCTACCTTTTTTTGTTGTCTACACTCTTAATTTCTGAAAAAAGGAAGCACTGGTTGAAGTTAGCCTAGTAGGTAGAGACTTTTCTCTTTTTCTTTTGTAAATGAAAGAGACCTCTAGTTTAAAATTTGAATTGATCAGCTAAGTCTTCTCACAGACTTCATCCTTATCCTTTCTCTGGGAAAAGACATTTCCCACATACCACTAATATAGTTGAAGATTATTTGCCATAATACAATTGTAACATGATGTGCTGATGTTCTAATTATCTCAGTTATGATAAACATTTAACTAAAAGAATCAGAATAATTTTAAATTAAAGGGACAATACAGCCTGGATTCTATATTTTCATGTCACTTGAAGGGACTTCTTCATACATATCCTCTCCATTTCCTTATTTTTACAATATTAGGCATAATCTACATGTTTTACAGCATAATTTCTGGAAGTTTTTTAAGAGTGTTTTTTTGAGTCCAAAATATCTAATTTTTCAAAATTACAGTTAAAAAAAATTAGGATGTGAGGGTGTGCTTGCTTTTAGTACAGGATTTGTTAATTGTTGGTGGAAAAATAAGAAATATTGGCAGCCATTTCAAGTCCTGGTTTTGAAATGCCAAATAGCAACGGTGTCTGCTTAGTTTTCCCAGTACAAACAGAGAAAGTTTTGTTAGGCTTAACTCCTTTAGTGAAAGAGGAAGAGAAAAACTGAGTGCCATAATTTAGAAACTCCAGCTTCAAACTTGATCTTTAAATTTGACAGCCGTACTTTGTGCAAGAGCCAATTTCTGTTCTGTTTGTACCCCTGATCTTTTGTACTATCCTGAAAATTTTCCTTACATTTTAACTTGATTTTCAGAGTAGCTTGATTTTGTTTATGTGGTAGATAGAAACAGATTCTTAGCAAAAAGATGAAGAAAAAAAGGGATCCTTTTATTGTAAAATGAGTACATGTAAACTGGGCTTGTAGTGGATATCATAGAGCCAGAAACCTAAAGCTGTTTGAAAGGTACTTAAAAACATTGTCATATACACCATATTATGAAATTATTTTAAATTTCTATTTTTGATAATTTGTGATGAGAGTCTATTCTGTGGATCACACAATTTTAAAAACAAAGCCCTTACTACATTTATTTAATTGTCAGCATCCAGATATAATGAATACTTCACGCCTGGTCCCTGTAATCCCATCTCAGGAGAGGAGGTTTTGCCAGACTGTTGCAGTCTCTAACAGTTTGGTTACTGACTATTTAAACTATATTTATGTCAGAGAAGCTTGTCATCAAAAAATTCTTATGCTCATAATGTTTCCGTCTTAGTTTGGTTTGGTTCACCACATTTTACCCAACAAATGAATCCTCAACCAAAATTATATGCCATTTTGTAATTCCAAATACTTCCACTGGTACTAAAAGCCAGACAAAATTTTGGCAGTTCTGAGGTGCTGAAGACAGGTTTCTACTGCATAATCTGTTGGTGCACTTTCCAGCAATATCATAGGGAAACAATGCTAATCTTAAAAAACCAAATTACAAGCCAGGTTTTGCCAACTTGAAGATACTTTCTGCTTTATAAAAACAGACTCATGGAGTGTATCTTTAGAATATTCCTAACCACCCCACTTTACTGGTAACTCCTCTCAGCAGGGACCTTTCTTCTTATGCTAGTTTTTTGACTATGACTTATTATAATTCCTTTGAGTAATAGCTTAGTGATATTGGAAATGTTCCAATTTTGACACTTAGTAATACAAGGAAAAAGGTTCTGAAATCCTTTAAGATAGACACATAACCAGTCTGTTTAGAAAGTATAAAACATTGGTGGGACTGGAATTTACTTTTCATTATTATAAAATGTCACCACTAGAATTTGTCTCAGAAACATGCATGCTGCCCAAAACTCTCTCTTAAAAGAAATTTCAGAGATTATTTTTTAAAGGTGAAGGTAAGATAAAGAAGGTAGATGAAAGATTAGTCTGAATTGGTGAAATACAAAAAAAAGATTTTTTTAAAAGGGAAGATTTTATAAACTTGCTTTAGACTGTTATGACACTTGTAGTCTGATATAAAACCTGTTTTATTTTGGTATTACATGGTTTTTATCAGCATATAGATGGACTATAGACAAGACTAGTGAACCACTGGCTTCAACAGGAACCTGAGGAAAATTGTGAACTCTGCCTCTGTTGGCTCACAAAGAGTTCTCTGGCCGTGGCCCTTTTACCCCTGCCTGATTTTGCATGCTCTTTCTTGAGATATTTATTAGGAAAACACCTGTGAAGAAGTGCCATTCCCCTTCCATCCTTTTGCTGTTTGCCAGATTACTTTTTGAAAGGGGGAAGAGAAGGCTTGAGGAAGCAATGAACAATCACTCTAAAATAATTCTTTTCCTGCAAAGATATGACTGCCAGAGTCTTAGATTTCAGCAGGGAAAATAAGTCACATACTTGGGTAAAAAAAAAAAAAATCTAACCAAAAAAATATCTGCGGCATATCCAAAACAATTGACTATATACAGTTGTCGCATTGAGAAAATAAAGGATTGTAACAGAAGCTAATATTTTTGGATGTTTCCATATGAATCAAATGATAGTGAATAGGATTGTATATAATAAGAACTGTACTAATGTAAACTTTCTGCAAAATCATGCCAGCATACCCAAATTTCAGAAAACAAAAAGTTCAAAAAATTCAGAGGTATGTATCTAGGTTTTTTTATCTTGCAAGATATAAACCCAAGTTTGTAACATGTGATGGGGAGGAACTTAGGTTCTAATTGGAGGTCCAATTTAAGACCTGGGGTATCTTAACTTCAAGGCAATGAATTTCAGGAAGCATATGTAGATAGATAGTGTTTTGTTGTTAGCATTCAGAGTAAATCAGGTTTTGTCAGAAATGTAGAGAAAGGAAACAAAGTTTGTATGAAACGAGGTGATACAAACCTTGCAGAAGACTTTATTGCCAGGGTCATAGGAACTGCTGAAATGCAGAGCATTTTGTGCAGGCAGTAAAGGGGAATTTAACTTTGTAGAACTCCAGGACAAGTTAAGTGCAAATCAAGTCTTTTATGTTCGTTTTCATGAAACATAATTGTTATGCAGAAGTTTCAATTTTTATTGATGGAATTCTTAGATTCTTAATATTAGAAGTTACTTTTCAGTTCAAACATGCTGCCATTTTCAGGGAGGGGTTATTTTGTTTGTTTGTTTGTTTTCAGAAAGCCTTAAAAGCATAAATAGATGTTTTATTTCCTAAAATTGTAGCAGGTAAATTAATTAAACTTTTAGAAATATGAAGTGAGATTCTCTGAGTTGAGACATTACAGCTTAAGTAGAGACTGTCCGTTCCAGTCTGTGCTGCCTCCGACACGGCTAGTAGCCAGTTTGTAACTAAATACTGTCGTCTGATACTGTTGGGGTTTCTTAGGCCATGAAAGAAGGATGAGAAGAGAAATAGAAATATTAGAAACTGGGGAAGAAGGACTAATTTAGAGAGTCTGAGGGACACCCTAAAGAGGTCTGCCTACTCAGCCACTAGATGGCAGTTAAGTATTTTTGAATGTACTGCAAGGCACTTGCAAGTCATTCCCGGGTGGGACTGCGGACGCCGTACAGTGGGATTCTTTTTTTTTTTTCTTTTTGTTTGTTTGTTTGTTTGTTTGTTTGTTTGTTGTTTTTGTGTTTGGTTTGGGTT
>VXBB01024649.1:337220-396957 GCA_013399915.1 Illadopsis cleaveri | reverse complement strand
TTTTTTTTTTTTGTCCCAGTCAAAGCAGTGGCTTTCTGCTAATTAATAACTTAGTATGTACATACACTTACTGTGTTTAATCTAACCAAGATTTAGCAATCTGAGCATCTTTCAAAGCAAATCCTTTACCCTCCCAACCCCTTGAAACACTGAATATTTAGAAAGCACTGTTCTGTCACTCTCAAGTTGTTTTGTTTGGTTGTTTGTGTTTTTTTTAAACCCGTTAAAGGAAAACATTTGGTTTTGTCTACCGGCCTTCTGGATGACTGCCTTTGAAGTAATAATTTAAAAATTATCAATGAATTACCATCATTTAAATAAAGAGGTCAATATTCTGTTGAAGATGAAATTTTTTTCTTCAGCCACAATCATGAACTCATTTTCTATTTAGTTCTGATGAGGCAGAAGTTTAAAAAAATAAAAGGGAAAAAATGTGTTGGATATAATTAATTGGCATATATATAGAATACAAATCATAGACTACGTATTTAAATGAAAATACAGGAGTATAGAATGTCATGCCTGTGTGGTAGAAAAATGGAAGCAGTTAATTCTCAGAACAAACATTAGTGTTTTGTATTATATCCAGACTTCACAATACTTGGATTGACTTCTGTTAATTTGCTTGAAGGCAGTGTTTGCCTCTTTAAAAGAAACAATACATTTTATTATTTTCAGTGGAGTTAGAATAACACATTTTTGCACTCTTCCTCCTAGTCATGGTGAGACTAAAATTTGTTTTTTCTAATCTGTGTTCTTAATGTTAATGTCAAGATGAAGTTTTATTTCTGTGCTCATTTTAGTTTCAAAGGTTCTTTATTCTGTTTTTCCACTTTCATTGAGACAGCCATATATCGTAGATCTGAAACACATAAAAATCATAGCATGGTTCAGGGCTGAGTGGACATTAGGAGGTCAAGATGTACAAACTCTTTTCTCTCCTAATTAACACCCTCCTCCAAGCAAGGTTAGCTTAGATGTTTGGTGGTTTTTCTCAGGACTTTGCTTGTCTCTGGGTATTGAGGCGAGGTAATGGTAATGTGTATTTCCTGCTTTTCCTAGTCAATGATAAATCTTGCTCTGTTTCTGATGCATTGTTTTGATAACTAAAAGAGGTGAAAATATGTGCTCTAAAATCCTGTATTTCCTGTGAGTTACTCCTAATTCAAGTCCTTTCAGGCATTGATTAAAATTCTCAAGAAACTGTGGGTCAAGTTCTTGTGATTAATCTCATTTCACAGCTTCTTCACCACAGACTTTTATGAGAATGTATATTAGTAATAACAATAGTAATAATACAGAGTTTGCACCCTTTAATCATAGTGGACATTCTCTTTTTTCCATTCTGACTATGCTTTATACTTTGACAAAGATTGGGGTTTTTGTCATTTTAGGTACAAATTTTTGGAAATGCAGCACCAGCCTTAGGGTTTGGGTGATAATTGATGGGGTAAAAGGAGAATGAGAGTAAAACTGAGAAAATAATTTATTTTAACAAGAATACTTTAAATCCTTGGCTATAATGTGAGAGACTTTCCCTTCTTGAAAAAGGAGAACTATGGGACAGGGACTGTATAGAAAGAATTATCACTTTTTTCTGTCTGTGTTTGATTCTAAGTATTAATATATTTCTTCTCTTGCCTTTTACCGTGAGTTTCTTGTAAAATAATAGCAGAGGACTGTAACTTCTCTTAGGGGGCAGCAAATGGAAATGCGTGATAGCTATATACTTTTTGAAAATTCTGTTTAATTTGTTCACTCCTCCTTTGACTGATCACTGTTTGTGCTCATGAAAATAGATAAATTGAGGTAGTTCTCATGCCATCTATGCATTCCTGGTTAGAGCAAAATTTATGAGCTGTATTCATTAATTGTTAAAATACATTTTTTTCTTAAATTCTCTAAATCAGAAATCCTATTTTAGATGATCTGTAAACTTCTTTTATATCAACATATGATTTGTACTGTAAGTTCCATTATTTACATATGAAATTTCTCTCATCTTTTGGAGCGCAGTGAAAACAGATTTCGTTTGTCAGTGGTAACATCCTGTATTTGGATTATGTAGAATACTTTTGGTATTATAGTATGTACTTTTCAAGCTTTTTTAAAAAAGAGTTGCACAGAAATTGAAGAGAACAGATGAAGAAATTACATGAAATACAGGAAAGCAGTTTGATAAAGTGTATGTGTGTAAATCTCTGTGTGTGTGTGTACATATCAGTATGTGAAAACAACTTCTTGTGGACTTCTTAGCAGGACATTTCATTTGGCAAATGGGCTTAAATTATTTGAGAGACCTCCATTCAAAAGTGAGAACTGTTTCAAGTTCTTCTTCTTCTCTTGACATTAAATATCAGGTGCCATTTTTAAATATTAGAGTAACCAGTTTATCTTCTACTTACATTTAGATCAAAAGTTATCATTATGTGTTTCATCTCAAGTTGATATAAATAAAAGCAGTAAAATCACTTTTTTCCTCCTCTGTATTTTGAATACCTCTTTTTCTTTGCATTTGTTCTTTAGAGAACAAGTCCAAAACTCTTAATAAAAACTAACTCTTCTATTCCAGAATGTATAATTGCTTTTTATGATTGTTCAACTCTTTATAAATATAAAAATTGGAGTTTTTTTCTAATGCCCATGACACCAGAAAAGATTTTAGTTAACTTCTCAATACCTAAAGCTCATTTTTGATTACTTGATTTTGATTGACATTTTTTAAGGTTCTTTCACTCAAAGTGATGCAGCTTGGTTTTTAATATAGCTTTCCCACTTTTGAAGAGTTAAAGAAGATGAGAGACTTTCAGGCCCCTGCCTTCAGCATGTTCATGGATGCATTTGTGAAGGCTCTCATTCCACTTCTCTAGACCATTTCTGTTGTGAGTAGTAGGCTCATGCTTCAGTGTATCTACAAAGATTTATTCTTACTGTGGATATTTTTTGCTCCTTATTCCCTGTTGGAACCCTAAGACAAAAGGAACATGTGAACCTCCCATCTTGTGGTCTGGCTGAACCCTTGGAAGAAAAGGGCAAGTACTGTGTAGAAGTATCATACTCTGGACAGTTGCTTCTCAGGATGTGGCAAAGGTCATCTAGAAGATCATTACCTTTCTTGATCTGCCCTACTAGAGACTAAAGGTGTTCCAAGCCCTTCAAATTTAAACCGATAATGTTCACATTTTGACTCATAGAATACATATTGCTATTTCTAGCATAAAAGCTTACAATTGTTGCATATGAAGAGCACTAAAATAATAATAGCATTAGTTTGTCCAATGACTGCTTTCCAGGTTGCTGGTCAGTTTCAAGTGGAATTGAAAATCAGGGAAAGGTCTGGTGTGAAAAAGTTTAACACTTTTCTCTAATATGTCAGTGCAGTAATGTTGAAGGTATGCCAGATTTTATGTTTTAACAGAATGAGATGAATTGTTGCCTTGGCCTGGATACACAGGAAAACTAACCAAACACTTTAGTATCATAGTTGAAATACTTCAGAACAAATGCAGGTGACAGAAGAAAGGAAGCAATTCATCATGTGTTAGGCATTTCAGTAAGCAATCTAATATTGAGGAAAAAATAAATACAGACAGTTTTTATCTCACCTTTTAAGAGAATCTGTGACTTTTAAGGTACCTGTTGCTTATGGACTGCTGACATAAGTGGCTAGGTTCTAGTTATCTTTTCATCTGCACTAGCAGTCTCTTTGCAATCCACAGCACAATAAATAAAAGATACTAGAAACATGCAACGTAAGGTTATATTAAAATTAATAAAGTTCAACTTCTCTTTCAATACTCAGTCTCATTTACATACTTGTTTTGCACTGGATAAGTGATAGAACAGTTAAATGGGTTTCTGGGCTAAATTAAGCTATGTGGCTAGGTAAACCTTTTTTGAAGTCTTATTTATTGCTGTATTGTTTCATGCCTCTCCAATAATGAAATTTCATCTAGGCCAGGACAGAAACCTTCCAGATTTGAGAGGGACTTTTTGGTTGGTTTTTCAGCCTGGATAATCAGGACATTGCTCATTGCACATGGAACATGCACAGCCTGTTTGAGAATGCTGGAGACTGTTCTATTGCCTGTGCAGCCTCCATACACACTTCTCAAAGTATTTTTTTTCTGCTCACTCCTTGATACTCAAGCCACCAGGATAAAGCGAGAGTTAAGCTTCCACAAGTGTTAGTTGTGAAGATTTAAAGTAATATTATGTAATACTACAGTAATTAAACTTGACTCCTGTGCATCTCCTAGGGTGGTCAGTGGTTCTGTGAGATTTTATCTTGTCTCGTCTGTAGTCTGTGAAAATTCTTTAGAGGTTTCTATTGTAGTAAAACTTGGGGATAACCTAAGGTTATTTTCCAGCTAAGTCAAGAGTTACACCTTAAAGAGAAAACACTTTCAATCTTTGATGTATCTCAAGTTGATTATTTATTAAAATGGGTACCGTAAACAACTGAGATCTTATCCTCTGAAATATGCTTAGCTCAGGGATAAGGAATTCAAACTGTTCAGGAACAGAAACTTCAAGAAGCTAAGCTCTTTTTTCCTCTGACTTCTAGCTTTCCAAGTCAGCATTTGCAATGCATGCATCTTTCTTCAAAGGTGTACATTCCTGCTGATTCTGTGTTTGTTTATTTGAACTATTTGAATTTCAATGATTATTGATCTCTGCATGTAATGGTTTGGGGTTTTTTTTCTGTTACACATGATAGGTTATTATGAAACCACTAGATTGATAAGACATGTCCCAGCTCTTTAGGACAGGAAGAGCTACCTAGTCCATTGCCAGCACAATGCAGACTGGTGTAATCCATCTGTTGCAGTTTGTCACAGAATGGGAGAGTAGCTCACACTTACCAAATAAGTTTTGTGACTTCAGGCAGGGCAGTGCATTACACTGTTTTTGTTTCAGCGCTTGCTTGTTGACTGCTGTACTGGGAAGCTCTGCATCATTTCCTTGCAGCTGTAGGAAGAAAAATGGACTGTTGTGAAAACGTGTACCCCTTGTTCCCATATGTGCAACTTCAGAATAGTAAAAGCTTCTCTCAAAAAGATTTAATCAGATAGTCTTAGGAAGAAACTAGTATCCAGTACTAATTCTATTCCTTCGGCAATTCTCTCTGATGTCATAGGCAAGTTTGCCAACTTTTGACTAAACTTCTACTGCTGTAAAAAAAAAAAAATGCTGCAATGGGCCTTGAGATTAAGTGAAATGTGAGAATCGATTAGATGGATGCTATTTTGTTTGAATGCAAATCAAGTCTCCACCAGTACTTCTTCTCATTTGCCAATTACTGTAGCACTAAAAATGCCTGTTAAATGTTGTGTCTCCTTTTCTTAAGGTTGATCTGCAGTTGCAAGAAGTAGCTTTGAAAATGAGACAGCTTTAAAGAGAGAAACCTGAATAGAGATCACATTTCTCTGACTGAATTAAATTCTTACTGTGGCTCTACTTTGTGCCATTCGGTGAGCGTGCGTGTTCAAAAATGTTTCACTTCGCGTAGAAAAGAGGCATTTATTAATAGAACAGTCTAGAAAGACCATCCTTCCAAGTTCCTGTGCACTGCTAGTACTATCAAGTGCTCCCAGGCACACTTACTAGAAGACCTGAGGTGCCTTATTTTGCCATCTTAATCCTGTTTAACTATATGCTTCTATTTCCTATGTGTTCTTGCAACTAGGCAGCAGCATAGACTCTGATTCATGAATTGTGATGTAGGGAAACTACAAAGTCAAGTTTTTTGGCAAAAAAAAGAAATCAAAGCAAATATAATCCTACCATCTAAATATAAATTCCATCTAGAGAGGAAATTTGATGACACTAAGTGACAAATTGCTGAAAATTATCAAACTGCTGATGCAACTTTTTGACTTGTAATAGTATAAGGTATTAACTTCTAACACAAAACTGTAATATGTCTTTATTTTTCAAATATGCCAAAATTACCAATAAGAACTGTCATTATGTTTATTTAAAGAAAAAAAGGATACATTATGGCTGTTCATAAAGCATATAAATGAATGAAAGCTGAGATAGAAAGATATAGACAAAAATATTATGCAGACACACATACATGTATGTCTATATGTACATACAGACTAGGGATAACTTTTACAGATGTGGGATTTTTTTCTCCCTGAAAACCTAGTTATCGAAGGGTCTATAGGTTTCAGTCACTTATCTGAGAAACTAGGTTGTCAACTCTGTGGCAGGAGGTAGCTGCAATCTGATCTTTTACATGTTTGAAGATCCTAGACATGTTCTGTCTATATAGATCGGCTTTATGCTGGACATCTGAAATGCACATGTGGAAAACATGACAAGATTGGAATGAATTGTATGTAATGTACATGTGCAGATCCAAGTGTACAACCTTTAGCCAGTAAAGCAAATATTTCCAGATCCATGTACAAACAATCCTATCAGTGCAACCCAAAGAGATCAGTCCCAGATTGAGCATCCAACTCATTGCACATGGAACATGAACAGCCTGTTTGAGAAATGCTGGGCACTGTTCTATAGCCACACACCTCTGAAATGTTTTTTCCTGCTCACTCTTTCATACTCAAGCCACCAGGATAAAGCAAGGGTTAAGCTTCCACCTTTCTTTCTTTCTTTCTTTACAGAAAGAAGACTGTTCCACAGTACCTGGGTCCTGGGTAAGAATTCTAGGCAAGACAGAGTTTCTTCATATCTCTTTCAAACCCCTTAGGTTTCTGCTGTGGAATTGTCCCCTGGATTGAAAATGAAACTTCTTTTCATTATGTGTGGGTTTTTTAATCTCAGTCTTCTGGTCCTTGTCAACAGCTTTTGACCATCTTTTACATGTATGAAAAATTAAGTATTCTCCTGTTTATTCTCTAAGGAAATAATAGAATTTTCATTTCTGATTTGATTTATACAGTTTTGATTTTCTTCTTTGTTGAAGATAGTGGAAGCATTCTGTGACTTCTGTTTGTTTGACAAGCCCTTTCAGATCTAGAGGTCGACTTTAAACTAGGATAAAGGCAAAAATCCAGTTAAACTGCTCTGAGGGCATCTTAAAAGTCTAAGTGAAAAATATCTTTGTCTAAAATAATTACTGAAATACATAAATACTGGGGCTGTGTTTTGTTTTGCTTTTGGTTTCCTTTTTTTTTAGACCAAATAAATTTAAGTACATCATATCCTCTGGATAAACATCTCTTCATTCACATCAAAGTCTTGTTTGTTCATACTAGTGCTGTTTCTATGAAAACCTGGATATGTTGGTGATTGTTAGGTATAACATGATAGGAAATCACCAGCTTGTTTGAAATGCCGTATCTCGAGGATAGCAAAAACTCTGCTTCTTAGGGCATGGTTAAACAGCCCCTTTAATTCATCAGTACATTTTCATTTCTTGTCTGAATTCCTAAGTCATCTCACTGGATTGCTCATTTTTAAAAAACTTTAAATAATAGTTCTTCTTTCAAAACAAATTTCATTATCTGCAGGGTGAATTGTCCTGTAGAACAGTGAATTCTAGGTTTTTCCTGCAGGTAATGTAGTATTACAGTATTCAAGAATTGCTGCTTTTTCTTGTTAAAGTTGAATCTAATCTCCCGAGTAGAAGGGGGTTTAAAACAGTGAACTGTTCTGAGATCAGCCATGTTTAAAGCAAATCTCTTCAGAGCCATTGGATATTGTGCTTAATCCTGTTGGCTGCAGTTTGTTTATGGCAGAAATGAGTTTACTGTATCTCTTATAAAACCCTTGTGCAGTGTTCTTACAGTGTAAAATGGGAGCCTAGGAGAATTACAGTCTGGGGAAACTGGATTTGATCTCAGCTGAAAACTGCTGTGTGGCCTTAACAGTCCTAGCAACACATTTCCTTTGATAGTGTTGCCTTTTGAAGAACTGATAGGCCTTATTGTATTTGCAGGTGACTGGTGGGGGGATAAGAGCAGATGAAACAAAGGGATAAACTATATTGTATTTTTCCTTTATTAAGAAGTTCTTCAACAAAACTGTTGCTGCTATGAAGTACCGAGTTATTAAAGGAAACTGGATGGATTGAAGCACCATGAGGAATTTGTAGTGGAAATGCCTTTTTTTCTTTCTTATTATACTGTTTTTTATTATGTCTGTGTTAATTCCTTCACTATCCATTTTCCCATGTTCCTTTCTCTGTTTTACATTTTTCATCAACCTGTGGCAGGGAGACCTAGTAGTAATACATAACATTTGGTTCAAACTGCTGTTCCAGAAAGTTCAGACAATCTAAGAGATTGTAAGATTTTTGATAATGGTACTTCAAAATCAAACAATTATTGGTTTAAATGTTGTTGCTATTTTACTTCTGAGATTGCTTTAGGACAACTAAGAAATTCTAAGATAAATAAGAAGTTGAAGTTTTATGTCTGAAAACTGAATCTGTGCAGAAGCATTTTTTTAAGTATTATTAAACATTATATTTTATTAATAATCCCCAGCTTGAAGTTATAACTTTCTTTTCCAGAAAAAAAATACTTTAATAGTTTCATGTGTCAAAAGATGAGAAAAACATTTTCCTGAAAAAATCAAGGCAATTGGTATATCAAGTATTGTATGTTTATTTGTAGGCTTCCATACAAAACCTATGATCTGAATATTTGAAATATTTCCTATTAAGCAAGCCTACGGTCTCATCTGAGCAGCATATGATTTGGTAAAAGGGAGTAAAAGGCACTAAACAAGTTTTGCTGTAACCACTTGTGAAACCTGTTGCATGATCAATTTAATGAAATACTTGAAGAGCTGGCTAATTTTTCTCTTTTTTTTAACTGAAAGAGAAAACAAAAGTACTCAAAAGTAAATGTATGCAGCTAGAAAATAATTTTTTATCGAAGATTTTTTTTGTTGTAAGGTCATGTCTATCTCCTGTTCGTCAATCCTGAATAAGCACAAATGGCACTTCTATTGGCAGGTTTGGCTGAAAGCACATACCCATTAAATTTAGCACAGTTTGTTACAGGTATTTCTTTAAAAACGTAGGAGTTAATGTGCTTTTAAGGTTAATGGTTCCTCTACTCAGTCTACAGCAGGCAGGATCAGATAGATGCTTTAGAGAAAGGGATAAAAAAATGTGAAACCTATCAAATACAGAATAACTATTCCAGGCAGGAATCTTTCCTACAACAGTCTGCACTTAGCAGAGGAGTTGTAAATTTGGGGTAGGATACAAGTTCTCCCTTAGTTTTTTCTTCATTTCTTCCCTAGTCATGCTGTCTGGAGAAAAGCATAATTATTCTGTACTGAGATTTAGCTGTTTTCCAAAAGATAGCGTTTGCAGTGGTCTGCATTCCTGATCTGTGTTGTATCACTAAGGTGTATATTGAAATGCAGCAGTCAGTACTATGTTGAGTCTGTTACACATGGTACATCCCTTTAAAGAAACACTTAATGTTTTTTCAATCAACATAATTAAAGTAATGCTGAGCCCTCCCACCACAGTATCTTCATATCCACGTGTAGGCAAATGTTTGCAGTACTCGTGCTCAGCGGTTGGTTGTTTTCTCTGTCAGGATATTTGCAGGGAGGGAGGGGTTGTTCCTGATTTTTGCTTTTGACAAGTATAATCTCAGTCTAAAATATGCTTGTACTGATGAAGGCAGTGTCATATTGAAGTAAGTAATTTTCCTAAACTGTTATCTTCCACTTTAAATGTAGCTAGCCAAAATGATCCCTCACTTTTTAAAGCCTTGACATAACTAGCTTATTTTTGAAACCTCTTTAATACTAGTATTCTTGATTTAATATTCTTGATCTAAATTTAATTTTTTATATGGTGATGAATGTTACCCTCTTTTTTTTCTTTGAAAGGATGATTTTGAGGTGAAATCTGAGGAGCGTGCCAGTGTCATCCAACAACTTGAGCAAACTATTGAGGATCTGAGGACAAAAATTGCAGAACTAGAGAAACAGTTTCCTGCCACAGAGATACAAACTGCTGGGAGTGAGCAGGAAAATGAGCACGCACATGCAGACTCTGGGGTACTCAGCAGTGTGACTGTTCAAAGGAATGAAGAAGAGACCACACCCAGGACTGTGTCACAGGCGAGATCTGTACAAACGTCACCAACAGAGGATTATTTAACACACACAATGCCTTCAGCCAGTGCACTGCCACAGCAACCCCCACCACCGCTCTTAGAAGGGGGCAAAAGTGAAGAGCCTACTCAGAAATTGCCAGCTCTAGAACTACAGCCCACGTTTTGTTCTGAAATCTCCTTAATTCTGTCACCGAAGCTAATCTCAGTGCCACTGGATGCAAGCCAATCAGTACAGAGTATACCGCAGCCACCTCTTCCAGGACCCAAAGCTGATTTATCCCTTGCATTTGAAGGAAAGACTGAAATCCAAGTTTCCCATCAGCCTCTAAGTACTGTAGATGTAACTTGTAGTGAACATCCCCCTTCCTTGCCCCCAGAGCCCACATGTAGCATTCCCTCATCACTGCCAGTGACTGAACAGGCTGCCCCCCTGTCTGGAGCACATGGCCATTCCTTTGTTACTCCCATGTCTATGGCAGGAATACCACTGCCACCACCCCTACCTGGCTCAGGACTCCCTTCTTCTGCTGTCTCAACAGTGACACACCTGGACCACTCTCTCCCAGGTGCCATGATGTCACCTCTCCCTCCTCCTCCACATTTGCCAAGTGGGGAGATACCGGTGCCACCTCCTGCTCCTCTCCTCCCATGTCCTGGATTCCCACCTCCCCCTCCACCACCTTTACCTGGAACTGCTGTCCCTCCTCCACCTCCTCCTCTCCCTGGCCTGGGATTGCCAACTCCAGCACCTCCACTTCCTGGGGTAGGACTGCCACCACCTCCCCCACCTCTGCCTGGNGCCTGGTGCAGCTGTGCCCCCTCCACCACCTCTGCCTGGTGCTGGTGTCCCTCCACCACCCCCTCCTTTGCCCGGGTTGGGGATGCCTCCTCCAGCCCCACCACTATTGCCTGGAAGTGCACCACCCCTTCCAGCACCAGTCCAGGGCGGCAGCTACCCAGCAGTCCCACAGGGTTTTCTTCCTCCTCCATTACCATCTGGTTTATTTGCAATGGGGATGAATCAGGAGAAAGGGAGCAGGAAACAGGTGATAGAGCCTTCTCGGCCAATGAAGCCTCTTTACTGGACAAGAATTCAGCTCCACAGTAAAAGGTAAGTCATAGACTTGTGTAGAGTGGTGGTTTTGCTTTATGGCTATCTTGATAGTATTGTTTGTCATTAGCAAAACTCTTTCCTGCTAGGTAGGTCTTTGCAAGAACATCGGTGCAAACAACATTTCATGGGTAGTTGGGTATGTAAACTGGGTGCCCGTTTTCTTTAAAGTGCGTGAAAGTTATTTGCACATGGAAGCTCTTTGATGGCAGAGTTTTCAGAGTCCTTTGGGGCTACATGTCACGTGTAGATCAGAGATCCGGCGGTGGTGGTGTGCGACCAAGTGTTCTTCTGTGAAATGTTTTTCAAAATGTCATATTTGTGATTCCTCCCAAATTTCCAAGTATCATTGGTCTCTGGAGCAGCTTGCAAGTTTTGGTAGTGTCTTTCTTCCAGATGAGCGTATGCTGAATGCATTCTATCCTTCTCATTCCTTTCTTCAGGGACTTAGAAATACTTCTTTTTTTTTCACCTTCTACACTCAGCAGACTCAGATTCGATCTGCAATTTATTTGCATAAAGGGATTCTGATAGCCCTTACTTACTTGGATATGACTTGGTTTCAGTTGTTGATGTTTTTTGGGCTTTTTGTTTATAAAAGATCATTACTGGTCATGAAAAAAGTTTCCTTATAAATATTTTCCTTATATCTCTGAGTAGTAATTATAAAACCCATCTGCTGTTATTTAATGATGAATTTATTCTTTCTTTTCAAGTTCTTGCCACTGTCGCACAGGTGGTCTGTAAATAACTGTCTATTTCTACTTCTCTTCCTGTCCGTGTCTGTACGTTTTATAGCCGATATACAGCCTGTTTTTATTCCTATGCATGTTGAGTGGGTGAATATAAATAAACCTGACCATATCACATGTGAAAAAAGAAGAAAATCCCAAAGTATGAGGAAGAATCAACAGTAGTTCTTATCAAAATGCTGCTAGTAAAATTTAGGCAACAACTTTTAAATTGCTGCTATTTTATTTTTTTAATTCTTCCGTTTATGACCTTATTTAGTTTGACATTGCCCTACATAGGTCTTTTGCTTAACTTTAGAGATTCTAGTGCTTCACTTGTGTGGGAAAAAATTGAAGAGCCTTCCATAGATTATCATGAGTTTGAAGAACTGTTTTCTAAAACAGCTGTTAAAGAGAGGAAGAAACCCATTTCGGACACCATTACAAAAACAAAGACTAAACAAGTGAGTACTCATTTAATTTCAATTTTTTTCTAGGCTGTTTTTTACATAAAGACAGATTTTTGCATGCAGCTGAGATGAATTATGTCTGGTGTGGAATTATTACCATATATAAATAGACATTATAGAAAAATAAGAAAAGAGAGAATGTAGGATGGATTTCAAAGTTGTACATGTTAAAGGCTGAAGATTGCTTTTTTCATAAATTACTTTTCAAATATGTATTTTCTTAAAAAATCTTTGCTTTATCCACTTTAACAAAAATAATATTAAAATAAGTAGGTGCATATATGATGCTTTGAAATTGACTGCAGATGTGCAAGGAGTAGTATATATATTATTCTGATTAATTTTATATAATAATGAGTTGCATATGAAGTACCATGACTTCAGAGAAAAATTATGCTTCAGAATCTAATTCCTAGTGTTATACCAATCAGAATGGTTTTCAGTTTGTGTTGTGTTTATGTATATAAAGAATATGAAGTTTATACAGACAATAAATGACAAGCACAGCTGGGAAAAATCCAACATTAATCAAACCAGTTTCTTGAGACAGAATGGTGTTCAATGTAATAAAAATGGGAAGAATACTTTAAAATGCAGCAGTTTAAACCCAAGAGTAAAATAATTGAATCTGAATGTTTACATGACTATTTGGCTGTAATCTTCTTGGTATCTGTGTAAAAATCAAATTGTGGTGGTATGCTAAGCAATTTTCAATTAAACTTTCAGGTCAGAGAGGGGAATGGTCTTCTGTGGGTTCTTAAAAAGCAGTTAAAGAGCTTGTTTTTATCTTGGTTTCATGTTCCTGCACTCAATTGAATGCTAGGCAGTTCTTTCCATCATCTTTTGACATGCAGGTTAGTGCTGTACAAGACTTTATTCCACATGAGATCCAAAGTGGGACTCTAAAATCTCTACTCACTAGACCTTATATCTGAATATGACCTGTTGGTTCTCCACCTCTTGGTTCTGTAGATCTTGCTCCCACAGACACATTTTGGTCAGATGCTTTGCTGTGCTGTCAACAAAACTTGCAGCAGGCAACAGAACTGGCAGTGAAGTTAGGATGATTATCCCAAGGTGTTGGACAAAACCTTTCTCTGGATGGATGGGAAGGATAGTGCAAAGACACATTCCACTGTGCTGCACTAGAGTGTACTAACTGGAACGGGAGGAAATGCAAGCTTCTGTTGCTATCTGGCTGTCCTGCAGTAAATCTCCAAAGTGCAAGACCTTTGCTCCTCTTTCCTCCTTCTGGAAAAAGCTGGTTTTTAATGGTTATTCTTAGCTTAGTTACTATCATAATAGTTTAAGTAAAAATAGGAATGCAAAAGTGATGCTGTGTGTCCCTGCACATTTCAGAACATTTGATGATGAAAATCTCTTAACAGAGTAGAAAGCATGACTGTTTACCTCTGTAACATAAAGAGCGCTTAAAGACAGACAGTGATTATGAATAAACATTAGATGTGGATTTTAATACAAAATATTTATTTTTCTTGCAATGCCATAAATTTAGGTGTGTTGTCAGTAAATTTTTAAAAAAATGTAGAAAAAGCTAAATTAAAATGACTGATTGTTCTTAACTTCTTTGAAAAGAACAAGTTTTTGCTGACAGAAATTTCCACACAGAATTTTAAGGCAACCAAAAGTAGTTGCTGCATCTAGAGCAAACATTCCCATGAGCCACCTTAATTCACAGAACAGAATTCTGTTTCTCTTCCTCTGATAATCAAACAAATCTACTGCTCTCAAAAATAAAAAGAAATCACCTAATAGAGGAGTCTGGCTTGTTGAATTGTAGTATCTGGGAAGAAAAGATTGACTAAACAGATAAACAGGCTTTCATTAGAACTATGGTTAGAGCTACCATTCATTGCAGATGTCGAAGCTAAGTACTCGTGTGAGAATCCAGTTAGGGCTTTTCAGAGTACTGCCATAAGACAATTGAAAGAGAACAGCTTCACAAACATATTCCACATACACTCTCTCAGCAATTTGGAATGCAGGACTTCATTTTTAGAATTCTCTTAATTTACACTGCAGTAAACACTTGGATAATGAAGTCTACCCATGTTTAGGAGAAGAAACAGTTATTTGGGGAAAGCACAGCTGTAATTCCACAAGTATGCTTTTTACAGGGAGCACCAAGTGCTGTTTAACTGGTTACTGACTTACATGGCTTCTATGATAGTTATGGGTGTTGTAAAGATCTTACAAATGGTGTTTCTGTAGTGAGTTTTACAGGGACATGCTATGCAAAGCAGATGTGTTTTGTCACCTGTTGAACTAAAAAGAAGCACTGTACAGAACAGAACTAAGACCCTCACTCTGCTGCTTACCAGAAAAGCTCTTGTCTGGCAATTGGTTTTGCTCCTTGCGTTGATGTGCAGGGTCTGCTGAGTGAATGCATTGCTTAGAGGGACTGGATGTAAAGTACTGGCTACACTGAAAATAGTAGTCATGAAAAAATGTAAAGATAACTTTCAAATGTATAAAGTATTTGGTACTCTGTATAAACATATGATTTTAATGAAATTGTTTTTATTGAAAGCTAAAATAAAAGTGTTATTTTTGCACGGGGCAGGAGGGAGAATTCTAGCTAATCTGTAGAAAGATTTGATAGTTTTGGGATGTTTTAGTGGGTGAAAGATTAACGATTTTGAAGTACACGCCTGTTCTGCACACAGGGCTTTCATTCTCTAAGCCAGAGTGTATGTATATAGATATGCATGATGTAATTATTTCTGAATAGTGAGCACTTTCTAAGTGGTAAAATTATTCTTATTCCTCTGGGTTGATTTGGGTCTTTTTTGTGAATGAACGAGTTAACTTCACCCTACCCAACTATTGGTTGTAATTGTTTTCTCAACATGATCATCTGCAAGTAATACAATATAAATCTCTAACACTTAAAAAAAAATCAATATTACACCTAGCATTGAATGAAGTCTGCATTAACATCCATTCCAGGACTTTAAAGAAAGAGAAAGAATGAAGTGTCATTATTTATTTGTGAATGCAGCTGATTTTATTCTTACCACTTCTTATTTGGTGCTATGGCAAAAACTGTGATTTATTTTGCTCTGTTAATGCATATATCTCAAATTCTCAGCTGCTGTAAATGTGTGCAGGCTCACTCAACGAGAATGCCTACTAAATCTTCAAAGAAAATACTTTATAGGCTATATTGTAGGTGGGGCTGCCATTGCTACCTATTAAAGTGGTCTGACTTTCATTAGAAATCCCTATTATAGCATTGCCAAAATTTAGCTCTTTAGACTGCAAGTTTTTTTAGGTTGAGTTTTTTTCCCCCCCAATTTGTGTCTCTTTCACTTTGCCAATGTTAAGAAAGGAAACAAGGTCTGTTTCTGCTCATGTCCACATAGTTTCATAGACTTGAATTATGGAGAAATTTTATTATATATATATTTTTTAGTTGTACAAAGGGTGTCTTGAATTTGACACTCTACAGGTTATAAGTTTGTTCCTGTTGCTTAGGAGGGACCTCAGGTATAATCCTGAAGTTTTTTTTCTGACTTTTTACTGGTTTGGAAAACTGGAGCCAAAAGGAGGGAGACGAAGATTAAGAAAAGTAACTGGGGAAGGAGTGAATAACTGAGGAGATCTGACAGCTGAAAATATAAAGCATGTTAGCTGTGATTCTGCATCACCTCTTTTTCTGTCTAAAGTAATTTCACTCAAACTTTTTGTGAGACTGGGGTGTTTTTAACCTGGATGATGCTTTAAACCAAATTGTCAATCTCATCAAACTTGTATTGTTTGACCCAAGCAGAGGGTAAAACTCACTCTTGTGTCTTGTTCAGCTGTGCCATGTAGTTACAATACTAGTTTTGATTATGTGGCTGGGTAGCCTTTTTCATAGAACCCTTTCCATAGCTCATGTCATCTGTGTGGAATGAGCACAGTCCATAATGATTACTTATTAAATTAAGCTGTTACCTGTGCCAAAAATTGCTTTATAGCAGTTGTTGCAGCACTCAAAGCATGAATTAATTAGTACAGCAGGAAGAAAATGGTCTCATTTTTAAAGCCACATACTCAAGGATGATGGTAAATGCAATATTAAGAATATAATTGCATGGCAAACATTGGCCAGGATATATTGAATGGGTTCAGTGGAAAAATGGTACATAATCAGAAAACCTTGATATCAGTCAGCATAATAAGGATATAGAATGGACTGAGCATACTTGCATAGGTTACTTTCCTAACTTTTGAACCATTTTAGAAACTTTACTGGTAATCCTCTAACTGTAATTTTGGAAAATATTATTGAAGTAACTGCAATGAATTTTCAATCACAGCCCATGTGCTTATGATCTATCACGTAAATGAAAAAAATGTTAAAGATTTTCTCATGTAGAAAGTCCACTATGAATCTATTGACATTAAGATTTTAAACTGTTTCCACCCCAGAATAGAAATAGTAGTTGCTAAAATTTCATTTGGTTTCAAAAGACTAAAGTGCATAAAAGATGTATCAATGAAACAGTTCAGATTATGATTTCAGGATATTTGAATTTTAAGTTGGACATAAAGAAGCTGTGGGAAGAAAATACTTCTGGAAATAAAATGCCACTCCAATCCTTAAGAGTGGTTAGAATGCGATTCTTGTTTTGTTGTAACGGACACTTTACTATTGCTCATCCTTCTGTTGAGCAACACAATGTTTATCTAACTTAACTAGTTTCTAACTGAATTAATGCAATCTAAGTATTTTTTTCACCTAGTGTCATAAATGATTAATATTAACTGGGGCAGCAGTCTCTTAGTAAAAGATTACTCCTACAGTAATAGTTTTATGATGTTAATGTCAAAAAGTGCCATTTCAGTGCTAAAACAGCACAGAAGCACATGAATTGTTTCTCATCCATATTGGTAAAAGCTTTATTTATGAAATAACACAACAGGGTAATAGAGAAAATGTACAAAAAGTAAATATTATGTTTCAGCTCTACCCTCAAGCATAAAGTTTCAGACATGGCTGCTTGACTTCACTAATTTGCATAACATGTCAATAACTTGCATCTAAAATTATATGAGAAAAAGAAACTCATAGATTATTAAATTCTTCAGTGGGTAAAGAAACTAGCTCATTTCCAGAGGGGATCATCCGTTTTCGTTAGCATAGGAGACAGAGAGATGCTGAAAATTACGCTTTTCTTATTGATGCTCCGTGAGTTCAGTTAAACCATTATGTGCCATCAGCACAGATACATTATTAGACCGCTGGGACTGGGTGTTGGTTTTGGGGAGTTATGGGGTTTTTTTGTAGATATTACAGAAAAGTTTTTGAACTCCTACACGAAAGTGACCATGCTACTTGAAGTAGTCTTTATTTCCATTCTCACAATTGGCATTACTAGCCAGAAGTTACTTCTGAATTTACCTTCATAAAAAGGTAAACAAAAGGTTAACTAAAACCCACAGCACACATAAACCCCCTCACCTGGTATATTATTCTGGTATACCTATAAGAAGGATATACATGGGAAAGATATGATCGGTCCACTTCTGTGATTGCCCATTTTACACTTGGAATACACTTGAATCTGCAGAAAAGACTTCTTGTCACAATGCCTAGTGAGAAGGTGACTGCATTACTGCCCTGATACTGTCTCTTAACGTTTTTATCTGGAACTTTGTTGTTTCTGCCTCTTCCCTGCCACATGTATGAGCAACAGGTCTTTGAAAAGTGGGGTTTCCTGCATGTGACTGTGTGTAATGTACAGTAGTTTTTTCTTAACCAGTGAAAACTATGGGATAATTTTTCTAAATGCTCAAAATCAGAAACAGAAAATAAGAATCACTGAAAAATTCCATGCATTAACTAAATATTATTCTGGGGTAAAGGAATCCTCATTTTTTTTTTTTGCTTAGGGATTCTCATCAAACGTGTGTCTTGCATTACCTTCCAACTAAATACCACTTTTACTGTTTTCGCTTGTGTTAAACAATCAGGAACAAATTTGGCATGTAGTTTGTTTGCTGCTCAACAATGAGGACCACTCAACAATTAGAAAGTTTGTCCTAGACTTCAGGCTGTAGATAATATCTCTAGCTTCCTTTTTTATTTATTTTTTTAAAAATTTATTTAAAGCAGAGTTCCAGAACCCAGACTAAAAAGGAGCTGTGTATTGTGTCTGAGGCTTTAGATCTTGTAGAGATTGGATTTATCGAACTTTTGTTGTTCTGCCTTTAAATGGCGTCACTTGTCTGTAGCCTGTAGGCCCAGACTATGCAGCTGATTTATTTTATTGTTTTACTTTTAAATGTGGGAATTGCTTTAGGCATTTATGCTAATATTCATATTTTCTGAATTAGTGTTGTATTGTTACATCCATTCTATTGGAGGAAACTCTAGTATTCATGCAATTGACTGAAATGGGAATGAACTGCATAATAGAGATTAGTATAAAAGTTGACATAAACCCTACATTTTAAATAAAACTAGAGAAAGTTGGTAGCTGCTATGTGAAACTGCTTTATCTATTGCAGTTCTGCACCCATTCACCTGACATGCATGCTCCTTATCACCCTTCTGGTATCATCATGGTTCCGAATTTTGGCAGCAAAGATAATTATTCGCCACATGGACAGTGGTTTTTTTGTTTTGTTTTGCTTCTAATCACTGCCAAGATGTGGCACTCAGCAATTAACTATTCTCCTGTCTATCAGCTCACTTTCAGAAAAAGCAGCTTCTTTTTCCTGCCAACTTTTAAGCCAGGACTTGAAAGGATCTACTAGGTCACTAAGTCCTGTCCTGCACCCTGGACAAGAATCATGTTCTAGGCTGTATGACAACAACATAGTTAATTTCTTTGATTCTTTTTTTTCCTCTAGTGTTGATCCCCTTGTTTTACCTGCAAGCCTGATCTTAGCTCTCTGAGTTTTAGAATTCTCATGGAAGACAGAAACTGTGATTTTACAATTTGAAGCAAATATAATAGTACATAGGTGATGAATTAGAAGTGGGAGATTCCCAAGAACAGACTCCAACTCATCGCTGTTCTTTGGGCCTCCAAGGGGGAACAGGGTAGTTCTGCTTCCTTTGGAAAGGTCAAGTTGGTTCTAGGTAGATTCACACCTGAATGTAGTTGTAAATTTTTTTTTTTGTGGAAGAACACACCACAAAGCTATTTTACTCTCGATTTTCTTGTTTTGTTTTACTCCTGGATAAGATAGTATCCGGCATCACTTCCATTTCTACTCCGTTTTTGTAGAATCTGAGTGACAGGAAATGTACAAGCTTACTTCAGATGAGCTCTTGCCTCTTTGTGTGACTATTGTTGTTTTCTGATGGCACTTTTGTGATGAGTTTGCATTTGATCTTTAATTCACTTTCTCAGTTTTGGGATGGTTTTCTAGTTCAAAATAAAGGCAACAAAGGACTCCCACTATATGCTGACACCAGGAAGCTAGTTATGCTGCTAATACAAGATGTTTCAGACTTGAGCAATTATGACAGGAGCTGAAATCAACAGTTCCCCCAACATTTTCTTTACCAAATTCATTTTTTTCAATGTTGCTGGAATACACAACTTTAGGGTGAAGTGTTTGAACTTTTTTTATGTAGCATACTGTATTGTTTCTTTTGTTGCTCTGCCTTTCCTGCAAGTATGGTTTGGTAGCAACATCAGTTAAAGAAATTCTGTTCTTTTGGAAATTTTGTACTCAATTTTTTTTTTTTTTTAAATAGCATGCAAGATACTTGTTTGGTTGCTATTACAGATTGTAACTTAATTGTTAAAAAGATTTAGTCTATACCTTGCTACCCAAGTTCTATTTTATTTTGCAGTCTTTTTGTAGCAACGAAGAAATAAATTGGTAAAAGCTTCTCTTTACAAGAAGAAAATCTCATTTTGACCCACCTTTATCTCAGTTCCAGGCTTGAAAGAAATTTTTGTTCCATTTAAAAAAATATTTAGAGTGATTATAGCCTATTAGAATACTAGTGCAGGTTATCCTAATTGTATTTTTCTGAATTACATTAGTTTTACATTAAAATTCAGAAAGATATGACTATCCTATCCTATTTCAGTCCATTTGACTTCAGTTTTAAATTTCTAATAGTATATTAAATGGATTAAAAGTTACATAGGAATTTCCTGTTAATTTTTGACAGATGATGTCAGTAGCCATGCCTTGAATTTAGATCTTTAACCTGTAAATGTCAGTTATGACATACTTCTATTCCAATGTGAACATTTTTGGTTAATAAGGAGTATTTTTGCTGTTAAGGTATCCCACCCCAAAAGGGAAGGGAACACACAGGTGTGCAGATGCTCATCGTCAAAAGCGAATTACAAAAGTCAGGAGGTCTGTGAAAGCTTCCAGAGTTTTATTAGCAAATTATACACTTGTCATGGAAATTGATGTTATTCCCTTATTTTCCAGTATAAGCACACAGTGGTAGGTTTTGAATAAAGAGGTAGAGTGAGAAAAATTGGAGAGAGGGAGAGAGAAAGATCACCAGTCCTTGCTCCAGTGTCAATCTAACTAATGGGATTTCCAGAGTCCTGGAGCATGTATACCTGAGCTTCATGGGAGTACCTATTTATAGATAAGTTTTCACTGCCCAGGAGATAAGTTTCTTGCTTTTTATGCAAATCAGTTATCATGCACAGTTCATTCCTGTAGACCTTTCTGGAAATGGCTTGGAGGGCTTTGGGAGGGTCTCTGGTGCCTTGATCCCCTGTACTGGGTTGGCTTTTGGTCAACAATCCTTTTTCTCGCTCTCATTCCTGCGTGTGCACTGTATCATGCTGTGTGTGTCTCCAGGAGCCAGACCAAGGATTTCTGTCCCAGAAAATTGCTGCCCTACCCCCGTAAGGCCCCCTTCTCCAGCCACATCCTGTTACTTCTCACAGCATGTTATTACCAAGGATCCTTGGTTGGCCGCACAGCGGTCTGGCTGTTCATGTTTGAGACACAGACATTAGACCCTTATCTTCAGGGCTTCTACAGCTGTATTTTCACACCACTGCAGCTAGTTTGGCATCTGTGAGTAAAGGGGGATGAAATATCTTCATAATCAATGGTTATGATGATTTAAGAAGGGAAAAAATAAAATTAAACAGTTGGCCGGCCAACCACATCCTCAGAAAACCTATACTGTAAGTACAGTGAGTTGCTCAAATTTCCTTTCCTAAGTAGTTCCAGTGGCAGAGTTCAGGGTCAGGCTTTTCCTTCTCTTCTTCAGTTCAAACATCAGTGTACAGACTTGTATCTGAAAATGTAAGTGAATCAAAATCAATCAGGGAATCACAGGGCAAACATCTTCTGGGTACTTTTTTGAATTTTTAAGGTGTGAATTGGATCATGAAATTCTTTACTCTGGATAACTTAATTCTACTTTTTCTAATCTCTTTTCTATTAATTATTTAATTTTTATATATTTTTTCCAGTGCAGCTGTGGATAATACAGCCTCTCCCTCGGTGCTACAACAGCAGCAGTGTAACTTCAAAAAATATGCATATGCTTCTTGACATGAAATAACAGTTTTAACTATTCTGTCTTTTCTTTCTTCCTCCAAATGACTCACAAAGGTTTTCATCAGTGCATTTAGTACAGTGTAAAACTCAGCAATCTATGCAGAGTTAATATTAAAATACTTCTTCTATGCCATGGTTGAATCCCAGCATTGAAAATTATTTAATCTAGAATCATGTTGTTTTACAGATAAGAGTCCTTTTCTGGCATTACTTGTTTTTCCTAACAATGATATAAAATTTATATCAAGTTGAATTCAAACAACTTAGAGCCCTATGTAAGATAGTCTGTGAATTACATGCTGCTTTTATGCTTGCAAAACCAACATGTATCAAAGTCTGTTTTAATCATTGATTTTAACCCCCTAAAGCAAGTAATTTTGATGGCTTGAATTTGGAATTTTTTTCTATTTTGAAAACAAAAATGCTTTCTGACCTTTTATAATCCTTCAAGTGATCAAAGAAAACCCCAATGTGTACGTGGTTATTTTGATTTTAAAATAAAATTCAAATTGGCGCCTACTACGTCAAACATTCAAATAAAATACAAATTCTCACAGTTTTAACTTACATCAAAGATGGAAATCATTGTGTGGTTTTGGAAACCAAAGCAATTCCAAGATAGACACAGTTGGAATTTTTTTTATTTGACAGCGTGTTTCATACACTTAGTAACATCAGTGTGAAGTAAAGTGTGCATCCTAATGAAGAAGGAAGACTAGAGGAACCTTTACAGTGACTCTTTTAGGATTAAATTCAACTAGGTGATGAAGTTACATACACTTGTAATGGATTTATACAGCAGAAGTGAACTTCAAAAAATAATAAATTTGCTCATTTTTGGATATGTATATAGACTACAAAGAACTGTTTCTTGAATATGTCATTAGTAATGCAAAATGTCTTGTGCATTATCCTCCATAATATAATAATACTTCTGTTTCTTTTGGCAGGTTGTCAAGTTGTTAAGTAACAAAAGATCTCAAGCTGTTGGAATATTAATGTCTAGCCTTCATTTAGACATGAAGGACATTCAGCATGGTAAGTGAAATACCTATTGGTTATTCTCAGATCACATAATTAATTCTCTGGAAATGCTAAATATTTATATCATTTGATATTAAAGGTAAATTAATATGAGGCCTTTTTTGCACTATTTTTTTCTGAAAATAGCTTGTTCTGGCATTTATATTCCCCTTTCAGCATCAGCTGTGTAAGTGGTATACAATATAGACACTTTGATTTTTGGTCTTTTTGAGAAAGAATGAATGATGTTTTGTTTATTTTAATTCAGATAACCTTGGGACATATCCATAAAAGTGAATTATAATGTTTAATTTATTTGTTTTATAAAATAGTTCCTATATTTGGGTTAGCACAAACTGTGGTGTTCTTTCATCTTCAACAGCACTTTTTCCAAAGCAAAATCTTTTAGGGTAGTGTAATACTTTTCACATTTATGCTAAGAGACAGTAGTGCAAAAAGGTGAAAAGTGGAATTGCATTTATATTCAGAGCATCCCTTATGTTTCCCAAAGGCTTTGGATAGATTTGAAGCAGACTGAATTATTCTGTGAAGTGCCAGCCTATCTATTAAAGAAATGTGGTTTCAAGTATAACGCAGACTTCATAAATCACAAAAACATCTTGTGAACTTTCTAGGCTACATATTTACGGCCATGCATTCAGTTTACTATAAGTTGCTTATTTTGCGAAATTATTCATAAATAGAACAAATTTGAGAGCACTCTGTCAGCTAATGAGTAACTCGTAATCACAGTTTTAAAGTTTTATTAAACTGTTTTGATGGTTACTAGACTTCCTCAAGCTGAAGCGCCTAAGATGGTAGTCATAGAGCAAGGCGCCAGTACTGGCGCCAAGAAGTACTTGGTATTTCCAAAGCTGGCAGATGTAGTTCAGTTAAGTCATAGAGCAAAATCTGAAAACAATGATATGGTCCTTTCCTTCAGTCAAATATTCAACTTGGTTTCAGTTAATAATGAGAACCTTATGAAAAAAGGAGTCCGCCTAACATCTGTGTCTGTGGTAAAGCCAACACAAGTTCATTGAAAATTTGCTTGCTTAACATGCAACACTAACAATAACATGGCATGAATGTCAGTAGTTGAAGGGGTCAAACAATATTATTCTTAACCTTTATCCTATTACAATATTAAGCACACATGATCATCTAAGAGCTGTGTGCAGATTTTGTATATTCTTCTTTCAATAGCTGTTTTCTAAAACCAAGTCTTTGCAAAAGGGAATTTAATAGTTCTTTTATTCCCTTGCTGAGCAGAAGTGATTGAACAAACATAAGAACTTTTTTTCTGGTGGGGGAATTTGTGAAAATGGTTGCTGCTAGAAGTTTTTGTGGGGGTTTTTTGTGGGTTTTTTTTTTTGTTTGTTTGTTTTGTGGTTTTTTGGTTTTTTTTTAATGGACATAAAATAGGCATGTAGAAAATGTGGTGAGAAGCAAGAAATAAACTTACATGGTGGGTGCAAGGAAAATAGAGATATTGCCCAGAAGTATTTCTGGCATCAGTCACCCCATGATCTCTGAGTGATCTAACCATAGAGCCCATGCACAGATAATAGAATCACAACCCCAAGTATTTAGCTTTACCTTTATTACGTTATTAATTCCTTATTAAAAATAAAGGTTTTACATATTTTTGAGTGTTATAACACTTACGGTTTTCTGCTGCAATTTGAATATACTAACAAGAATGTGCTAACAAAAATTCAGATAATGATCAAGTACCTGCATTAAAAAAATAGTCAGTTGATGCATTTGCATCTTTATACATGAATATTTAAGTTGTATGACAATGAATACAGTAAAAAATGTGATCAGTGTTTTTTGTCCCCTGGCCCAGTGTTTTAGCAGTGGTCTTGAGGTTTTTCCATGCTTGATATACACTGACATTTAAATTTACACATATCTCAGTACAATACAAGCAATTGTTTTCCATAAATAAGGAATGCAGTCAAATTAAACTTCCCCCCACACCTCTCCTGACAATTTTGGTACTAGTCAACTTATAGCTTTCTTGTAAATATTCCCTATATCAAAGATAAAGCATATTTTTAGGATGCTGTGTTCATGCAAATCACAAAAATGTAGTTTTTTTTTTTACTGGCCTCAGAAAGGCACCCAAAAGGAGAGAGAAACTTTCAGTGCTGAGTGATATTCCATTTCTTGTTTTGCATGCTACTTACTGTATTTTTCTGGTGCTTTTGAAAAATGTTGAAGTTCTACATGAACAGAAGGGAAAACAATTACACTGGGTATTAATCTACCTAATAAATTTAGGATTTCAAGTTTTAAATCATATTGTGTTTAGATGAAGACCTTAAAATAGCTTGAGATCTGGTCAAATGTTGTATGCAATGTCTTGTAAAATTTTTGTTCTTTGGTTGGTGTTTTTGGTGTAGCTTTTTTGCTTTTTAAGATATAAAATAATGATGAAATACTGTCTGCAAGAATATTGTCTGCATATCTGATCAGGTGTGGCATTTAATAGAAGACCTCACTATGTTGTAATACATCTTAAATAGATTTCTTTTATTGTATGGTTGTTAAGTGTCTGCTTGTAGAATTGCATTTGTCTTGCCTCTAGCTTTGAAAATAGGTTTAGTAAGACCAATGCCCAGAGTCTGTCTGCTTTTAAAATATTTTTACACTGTGGAAGGAGCAGTTGTAATAATCAGAGCACATTTGTTCTGAACTCTTTTGTCTTTCTAGTAGTGCTTCGAAGTTTGCTAGGTTAATTTTTGTTGTTGTGGGGATTTTTTTAGTAGATTCTAATTGCTAACAGAACTCCCATCTACTTTAGGCAGACCAGGCACTTGTTGTTCAAGTATTTCTTAAACACTTTTAAGAAATGTGGGTCTCTTTGGTGGGAGTGCCTTTTCTCTGTTATTAGTACAAAAATGAGTACTCGTGGTTTCTCTGATTTCACGCAAGGTCTTAGTGATGCCTGGGTTTTTTGCAATCATCTATCAACTATGCAAAACACTTTATCCAGGCATTTTGCTTGCTTTTGTATTTTCACTATACCGCAAATATCCTTTATCCAGTATTATGTTCCCACTGGAAATATTGCTGTATTTGGCTGCATGATGAGGCCAAAACTTGAGAAATGCCAAATAAGCACTTCTTACCTCTTTTTCCTTTATAATTCAGATTTCCTTCCTAGAGAAAAGACTTGGGGTTTAACATTAATAATTTGGGGGGTTTTCCTAACATTTCAGAGATTCACAGTGTGCTCAGATTAGGGATACAACAAGATTCTGGTGCCACTGCAAGGAGTAACCTATGACGAACATCCTATACATGAAAATATCATTACACATTAAGCCTGTGTCTGTATTTAGGAATTTTGTCTTGTAAATAAGGTATCTTTGTTCAAGTTGTCTCCCAGCACTTGAAATACAACAACTCTTTGAAAATGCAGCCACGGTGCAGATAGTAAGTTTGTCAGCGCCTTCCCCAGTCTCCTTATTTATAAAGAGACAGTGTATCTTCCTCTGTGTTTACAACTGTAATAAGTGCTGTAAGAATAGCAAATAGTTCTTCTGTGTGTGTATAAAAATAGAAGGAAAAAATTAAACTGAAGATGTCAGCCAGGAAAAAAGGCAAATTTGGTATTTTGTGCAGCTAAATATTAAATTTATTACACAGTGAGATTTTAATCTAGTATTTATTTCATATATGGAAATTATTCCTTGGCACATGAAAATTGTCTTAGTTTTAAGCGTGCCTTGTAAATGTTGAAAGTAAAAGTTTCTCAAAAATGGCATATGGAGTTCTTTGTCTTTTGAAGCTGTCTGTTATCTTTTCCAATTCATTAAGTTTCTCTCAACCAGGTTTGTCATGCCAGGGACTGTGTTGCTACAATACTCTTTAACCGTTTTTCTGTAAAGTTTTGCATAGCACCTTGCAGTTGCCCTGGCTCTGTTGGAAGTAGTTTGGAGATTTCTGCCTCTGAATTTTGGATGACTTCTCATTTTTCTCATTTAATAAGTCATTTTTCTCCCCTCTCTGAGACACTGGTAGTTTTCAGAATTTGAGGGAACTACCTGTCCCACTCTGATATCTTCAGGGGTGAAAGGAAGGCAAGGCCAAGACACTGTCTATTACAGATCTCAAAAAAGAATGAAATAGAAAAAACAATTACAGAAAGGGCAGGAAGATTCACCTAACAGCTGATAAAAACCAACCTTGTAATCTGGACTTGAGCTTATTTTACTGGAAGGTTTATCTGCAGCAAAGTTTGTTCTGCTAACAGCAGTACAACTTCGAACAACAAACATATCTTCTGCCCTGAATTCAAGACAGATGTGCAGGAAGTGAACATACTTTAAATGTTAGTAAGAAAAAGAAATGTTTATTCTTTAGTATTTGACTATTAGTGACAAAAGAATAAGAGAAAATCTTGGGTTTGTTTTCTTACTTGACCACTCATGCTGACATGCAGAAATGACAAGCAAGGAGAGACTTTGTCAATGGTTTAACTAAATTATTTCAACAGAGAAGGATAATAAAATGTCTCTTACACTGCATTATTTCAATGCTCTGAGCAGGAATTATTCATGTATTGAACTATCAGGTAGTCTGAATCCAAGAGATGCTCTAAATAGAAAGCAATCAGGAAAGAATGACTGAACATCTGGAAAATAAGACTCAGGATTAGTTTACTTTATGGAGTCCAGAGGTGATCTGAGCCTTATTTATCCTGAGAACAATGTGTGTGCACAAGCACAATCTTGAAACTTATAGTACCCATTCTTCGCAAATATTTCAGTACCTTTCTAAAAGACATCTTACTGATTAAACAAGTTATGAGGACAAAACAATGCATGATTGGATCAAGTTACCTGGCCACTGTTATACTAGAAAGCGTAAGTAAACCTGCTGCCCAAAATTGTTATTTCTGTCCATTTAAGTTATGGGGAAAAATGTCGGCTGTAGGAAGATATGCAGACCTTTTTTCTGTTAGGTGGCAAGTCTGTATTTCTTTATTAAATTAATGATAAATAAAGTGATTGCAATCAGTGCAGGTTAATTACAAAGTCTGAAACTTTAGCTGTTACTTCTGGTATATTAGTAGAGAATTGAAATTCTTTAAATGTTTCTCTTTCTTTCCTAATCAAACATTGTGCATGCAAACACCCCAAACCCTAAAAGATTATGGTTTAAACTTCCCCTCTGATACCTCTTCCAACACCTACTTAGATTCTTCAGAGACACACTCAAGTAAAGATTGGTTTGATTCAGCAGTTTTTCATCTCATCTACTAGCACTTCCTCAAAACTTCACACCATAATTGAGTCTTGTTCCTCTATTTCTTCTTGACTTAATGCTACCACATTCATTACATTCTGCCTGCTGTTAGATTGTATTCTTACACATTTTATCGCTTATAATTACTTTATAAGCTCCTATTGGGAATGAAAACAAGGGAATACAAAATCACTTCTATAAAATACAGGCTAGAGTTAAATCAGAGTGTCACACATACGTATTGCTTTGATGCTGATATTATGCCCACAGTGTTCTGTATTGAGCAGTGATTTTGGAGCCTTTGTCTGGCCACTCCTGTCAGACACAGTTACGGAGGAAGGACAACAAAACACCTTGGAAACAGGTGGAGTTTCCAGTGGAGTTTCCAATAGATGTGGCATATGCCCCTGAGCTTTGAGTGAAGGTCCTGAAAGCCAGTGCTGAATATTTAAACCATGCCTCTAGTCCTCTTTCTATCTTCTAAGATTTTCTGAAACTTAGTTTACAGTGACCAGAGGTCAATAAAGCAATAGCAATGGTTGTTAATGGAAAATTACCACTTCAATTCTAATTTTCTCTTAATATATGTACAATACATCAAGATAATGAAGGACAGAAGCATTAGTATCACCAAGAAAGGAATTGAATGTTTTATGTCATATATCTCTTTGTAATTTACACTTAAAACAAATTTATAGAACTATACAATTTTTTTCAATAATGCAAAATGCATTTTAAAGAACATAAGTTCAGAGTTTTAAATGAGGAAAATAATATTGAGTTTTCTTCACAATATTTGAATCAGCAGAGGCTAATTACTGCCACATTGGACAGTTTGGATAATTAAAGATTTCTGTTGTTGTTAAAAACATATGAATGTAATTTAATAGAGAAGTTTTGTAAGAAAATGTAACTGCATTGTCTGTCTGTTGTTTCAGTTGAAACCATGGGGTTTTTCTCGCAAGTCTGATCTAACTTTGAAAGTTAGAGAAAAGTTTCAGGAATATTCTTTTCTCCCAAAAGAAAAAAAAAACCCCAGTACTGTTACTTCTCATTTGTGTACTGTGTGCTCACTCAGAAAAGGGATGATTACAAAATCCTTAGTATAAAAGCAACAAAATGTGTGCTATTAGCATTAGTACCATGTAAAAATTTGGTGGCAGGAGGGAGAAAAAGAGCACCTTGTGTCTCTTTTATAGCAGAAGTATTTTCCACTGGTCGTACTCTTATACATTGCTGAACTGCATAGGGGTTCTAGCACTATTAAAATTAAGAAATCCCAATTAATTAAGAACTTTCAATAATAGTTACGTATTTTTTCATTAAATCAAATGTTTTGAAAGAAAAGGATGTTTGCCACAACAATCACAAAGTTTGTGATTTTTCCTGTGTTAGATTTGAATACATTTATACATACAAATAATTTGCATTCAAAAATTAATGCCACTTATATGTATATAGCTACTAACAATTTAAATACAAGGTAGTTAAAATGGGGATTTAGTATCATTGCAAAAAAATAGGTAAAACCTTTTTTTTCACATTCAGTGTACCTATAATTGTATTTTTATCAGTCTTTTTCTAAAAATCAATTAAAACTATATATTTCACCAAGTGGAGATCTATCTAGCTTTGTACCTGTTTTCTGTAGATAATCATAAAAAATAAAAAGGTAAGGTGAGTGGCACCGACTGCTAATTATGTAATTTTTGTAGGTCTCTTATTGCAGTAGTTCACTTCAAACTGAAAAGTTTATTTGGAACAGCTTTCATGCATGTTATCTGTTCTTTTGATTTTTTTCCTTGTCACCAGTCTACAGTCCATGATTCTTTCTTCTCTTTGCCTATGAGGTGACTGACTAGGTCTGTATGCTGCTTTCAAGATCTTTGTGCACCATATCTTCTTTCAGGCTGTTTTTTCTGTACTGTTGCTGATATTTTGTTTGCCCTTCACTGCTGCTAATTTTTGAGCTTATGTTTTCAGAGAACTATGAAAAAAAATCTGCGTCTTTTTTCCTCCAACTGGGAGTAGCAGTTGCTAATTTTGTATGCATCACAGGACTTTCACAGTCTGGGCTCTTTTTTTCCCATCTACTTTGCATGTATTGACACTGAATATTTGAGAGATCCTTTTATATGTTTGTGGTCAGCTTTTAAGTGGTGTTACTATTTGAGAACATTGACGCCTCATGTTCAGTAAACAGCACAGTAACCTTTAGAGGTCCTATTAAGACTTCTTTGCTGCAAATCTCTGCTTTGAAAACTAATAATTCATTTTGGTAATTGATTTTTGGGTTTTTGAGCAGGTTTTGGGTTTCTATTGGGTTTTTTTGGTTTGTTGGTTTGGGTGCTTCTAATCCAAGTAGGTGTTTCCTCTTATACCACGACAGCATTAATTTTTTCTGAAACCTTAGGTAAGGATAGTGAGGAGACTTTTGCAAATTCAGTATTAACCCAACCCTTCTTACCTGGATCTTTGTGGACACTCCATTAAAGCAGTGCTACTTAATTAGTTGCTCATGAGTGCCTACTCCAAATTGGTACCTTGCTTTCTCATTACATTGGTTTAGCTGTATGTTCTTAAAAAACTCTGTTCTTCTGTACAATACATAGGCATTTTCCAGGCATAAACATCAGATTGACTGGTTTGTAGTTTCCAGTATCGTCTGAGGAATCCTCTTAAAATTTTCATTTGTTTGTTCTGAAGCTTGTTCAATTTGAGACAGTGCGCCAAACATATCACTTGAGAAGTACAGAATTTGTCTGAGAACCTCTTTGACCTTTTCTGTGGTCGTGAATCCTTACACAAATACTTTGTTTAACCTTTTCTGATTCTCTTTCTTTTGTGCTCTTTTTACAGCCAGATTATCTGCATGCCCAGCTGTTTCCTGTCAGCCTTCATACATGTGATGCGTTTGAAAGCAGTTTTATTACTAGCTTTGTGAATTTGGCAAGTTGGGCTTAGACCTTTTTGTTCTTGTCCAACTTACACTGAACTTCCAAGATTTTGCTTTTTGTTTTCTTTGGCCGATTTCTGCTTTTGAAGAGTATCTTTTCTTTACAGGTGTCCCCCATGCTCTTATACTTAATCACTGATGTGATTTTGAGGAGTAAGAAAATTGGGGATGTGAAAAGACAAGGGAGGGAAAAGGGTGCATTTAAATTTATCAATTGACTTATTTCTCTGTGGCTCTAATGAAGTGTCTTTAAGCTTTCTTCTGACCCTTAACTTTTTTTTAGGCTTTCAACTATCCTCTCATTTTAAGATAGTTTCTGCTTATAAAATCTGAATTTATGGTGTTACTCCTAAAAAATCTTATTCCCTCATCCTATGGAGAAATTTCGTTAAAGGTTGGTTTGGTGTCTCCAACTGCTTTGTACTTTATTCAGAAGTACATCAAGTGTTACTTGGTCTCTTCTGGTAAACCTGCGTAGCTGCTTTGAGTAATAACTGATGCTGTAAAATTTAGATCCAGATGATGGCTGAAGCAATATGGTTAACAGATTAAACCTTACTCTAGTATGTTTTCTATGTGGCACACTGGCTTACACATAAATAGTAAAATACCGTTTAGGAGTAATTATTAAGACGCTTATTGAGTGGTCTGCAAGAGGGCACTGAATGTATTTCTCCTATTTAGGCATGAACTTCCTCCACAGGGAACGCGGTAGATCTTTTACACCCAATTGCTTTACTTTACCCGGCTAATGCTCCCTTCCGTATTCGCTGCCTCTCTTGTGCTGTTACCCTTTATGGCACCACGTACAGCCTTCCATTGTTAGTGTCGCGCTGATTATCGTTCTCCTGTCCCACGCGGAACAGCCATTACATCCACCAGTCAATACACATCTTCCCTTCGCAGATGTTAGATGACTCTAGGGACACACACCATTCACACAGCCTGGCCTTTCCCCGTAGAGCTGGGCTTACCTGAGCCGCCGCTCTGCCGGGCCTCGCTGGCTCATGCCCGCTGCGCGCTCCTCCCCGGGCGGGGCGGTCGCGGCCCCTCACACATCGCTGCCCCGGCCGAGCGCGGGGATCGCCGCCTGCCCGGCTAGCCCGGGCCGGTCCCCGCTGNGGAGTGCCGGGGAAATGATGGTGTTTTGCTTAGTGTGAGTGCCCACTGCTCCCCATGCTGCGGTCAGATGTTGGGGTTCCAGTACCTGTCACTTTATGAGGTACCAGGATTTCTCCTACTTAGTGCTGTCTCGTCTTTTTCTTGTTTTGTTGTCCACAGGCAATGAAAGATCAGGATGATTTTTGTTGTTCTGCTGTTTCACATGAAATCTCCCCAGCAATGGGTATTAGGTTCTGTTTCAGTGTAATGTGTTTTCTGTTTTTAGTAAAGTTGCAATTGGTTTTGCTACCTAGACACAAAATATAGCTCTGTGTTATTGAACTGAAACAATATCAGCTGCCTCCCATAGTCTTAAAGTCCTCAGTAGGCCAAAGCTGGTCATGATACTGTAATAAATATACATATGTGGTTGCAGGTGACTTTTAGGGCTTTTTTTCTTTTAATGTATTATTTTGGTTTTCTGTGTACGTGGGCATTTGGGGTTTTTTGTTATCCCAGCCTTCATTTCCTTGAATTAATACCAGCTTTTGAGAAATGCTTTGGAGTGTGAAATAAGACGGAACTTAAACCATATACAGGCATCCATCTGCACTCAGCTATCGCACTATTGTGATTTGAATTAGTAAATCTGTGTCATCTGTCATGTACCTAGCCAAAAATCTTTTTGCATTATTTTCCTAATCCCACCACACTTAAAACGTGGTGTCACAAGATCACAAGATCGTTACATCACTTTCTTAGCATCTGTAGCTCCTTAGTACTCTAACTTCAGAATATTTGGTGAAAGGCTTAACGTGCCTTAATACAATTAAATCCCTGGTGTGTTTATTCAGACATCAGACAGGGCAGACATGTAAAATACCAGGCAACATCTAATATGCTCTCTGCTGTGCCAAAAATAAAATTTTAATTTGATTTGAAGAAAAAAATCGAGAGTATGTCATTTTTTTCAGTGAGATACTACCACCATTTGACAGAAGGAAAGAGAAATTTAGAGTTGAGAGGAAACTTCTCAAATGTTTTGTTTCTGTAATTCTTGACCAAGAAAGTTTGCATTTTGTGTTGTGACTAAAACAGTTGCTTGTACAGCAGTTATAGGCAAATGGGGACCTGCTTTGCATAATGTTTGAAACCTTGTACATTTCGATGCAGTGCTCCCTAACTAATTCTGCTAGTATGGATGCTGATGTCACACACAACTGGCTAGCTGAAACCATAAGCAGGGAAAGCTTGTTTCTGAAGGATAATAGGTATCTTCATGGCTGAAAGAACTTGCAGTACTTTCTGTTGTAAATCATCAAATGGTAACAACATTCCATGTAGTCTGTGTAAAATAATTTAAGCTTGGTGATGTTACAGAAGACTGGTAGGGAATTTCAGAGGGACCTAGCAAAGGGCAAACATGCAGCTCAAGTCTAGGTTTTTAGAAAGAGCATTCTAAGCATTTAGTCTTGCTGCTAAATAAGGCAAGTTATGTAATATTGCCTGCTAATTTCTTCCTCAAGCTAGTAGTCTGTATAAATATGAATGTTTTAGCAGTATAAATGATCTTGAGTTCCAGCTGAAATTCTGACTCTTCAACCTTTTGCTTTCTTTGAAGTTGCTGAAAGTTTTGCAGTTGGCTTTGGTGGGTCTAGGATTTCATAGAAATACTTTAAGTGGTGGAGAAGTCAACATATCCCATGAAACATTGTTCAAAAGGTTGATTTCCCTCACTTTTAGCACTTTAAATGTGCTTTCCATAGTGAATTTGCCAGATTAATTTACAGATACCCTTCATTCTTTCATGCTTTTGGTCTGTGAGATTACTTCTGCTTTCAGGTATCTTGTCATGCAGGTATGTAATCATGTAGCTTCTTAACTTTCTTTGTGTAAGTTAAATAGATCAAGCAGTTCAATAGAAGGACAAGTTCTTGAGGTTATTCAGCTGTATCCTTTGTTGGTCTTTTTGATACTACATTGGTTCTAGCTCTAGTCCAAAAGTTGCTTTAACTTCTAGCCTCTCCTTCAGAGTTTTAGATTAGTCATTGATCACGATTACTGACTGCTATGAAAGCACTTCTTTGGGTGAGTTTTGGTCTGCTCAGCAAAAAGCAGCTCTCCCATTAGCATTGCCACCTGGATTTCATTGAGGATTAATCACTATTTTTAATATATTTCATTTCAATGTTGATAAAGATATTTGCAGTAAGCTGAGAGTAGAGTCCTGTGAAAGCCTAAGATACTCTCTTCTTTGTGGTAATGTTTCAAGAGCAATTACGTTTGCAGATCTGTGAGCTGGGCAGTTTTAGCTCATTTAGTGTTGACTGATAATTTAAGGTAAGTATTCTAAATTGCCAACTGGACGCGCCGGGAGCTTCATTAACTGTGCACTAACTATGGGTAAATTGAAAGAAAAAAAAGCTAAGATCCCAAGTTAGCTGCTTATTGCAGAGAATCTATTATTTGGAAAAGAAATGTGTGTTAGGTGTCTGCCCTGATGCCTTTATCAAATACAGCAGTTCACTACTGGATGGTTCCAAATATTTTTTTTTTCTTCCTCCTCCTCCACTTTGCTTAAATTTATAAATTATAATGAGCTTCCTAAAGTAAGAAATAAAAGGCTTGTCTCTTTGCTTATGGGCTGCACTTCTCAGAGTTAGACCTGACTGTTTACTGTGAGCTATTCTGATAGAAGAAATAGGTTAGATGGGATTAAATCAAAAGCCAGTAAATCTGAATTCTGAAAAAAATCCACACATTATTCAGTGTCTCAATTAGTTTGGAGCCTGAACGCTCATTTGTATTCCAAATAAGTCTTGCTAATGTCTTTCAGTTACACAATCACTGGTAAAATTAGCCTGTGGAACTCCTGGTCTTAATGCCATTGAAACCAAGATTGAAAGACATTACAGCCTATGTGGATCTAAAAGAAAAGTTTAACACACAGGAAACCCAAATTTTGTATCATCTGAATCATGAATTTAAAGCTAAAAATCATGTTTGTCTTCAGACAGATTGATGCACAATGCCAGACCTACTGCATATGTGCTTTTGCAGCTGATATGTTTGTACAGTTTGTTTTTATAATGTGCACTCTAAATACATACTGACACATAAACATCCCCAAAATATATTCCTCGGATATCATGTTCTAGTAGTCTGCCCCAAAAAAATATATACTTGACAGGTATGACAAGCTTTCCTTTGAGAATCTCTAAATGAAATGCCTGTGGCATGCTGTACTACCTTAACCACGAAGTGAAAGAACTTAGTACAAACTGATACTGAAATAAAAGCCAAGAGATTTAGGGTTTTTTATAGCAGCAATGATATTTTCTGTAACAGAAATTCTTACATATAAAATATTCCTATATGCCAATATTAATTTTGTATTGAAATCTTGTTCTTGAAATACTTTAAAAATACATTTAAGGATCAGGAAGTTCACCTAGAGAACAACCTCCTACTTTATAATAATAAAAAAAAATTATATGTTTTTTTAACTTATTTAAATGTGTCTTATATAATTTGCATTTGTTTGTACTATGTTAAACCTTAAGTAGTGTTTTGGGAGTTTTCATAATAATCCTTTTCAGTTTGTTGAAAATCTTGAATCCTGCCACTCAGTCTCACACTTCAGATTCACTCCCTGATGAGCAGCCCCTGGCAGGTTCATTGGAACTGTTTGCTCCTCTGTGCACTGTAGTTTAAAATACGAATAATCTGGTAAAATGCCAGTCTTTTCTCAACCTTCCTATATCCCACACCCATGTTTTTTTTCACCTGCCAAATTCAAACAAATCTTATCTAAACAATTAAGATAAGCATTGAAGTACTCTCTATAGTCAAATCAGCAAACCTCTCAAAGCCAGAACTGAAATACAATCTCTCTAAATTAAACAGTCTACAATGGCAATCATGTTTGTATTTAAACATTTTATTCTGAAAGGATTACAGCATTGCTCTCAACTTTTTTTTTTCCTGCCTAGACAAGAAGGCGACATACTCAGTCAAACAAAATATATTTCTTCTCTATGAGCTGAGCTTGCACACTTTTTGTAAACAAACTGTATAGGTGTATGAAGTTTGACTTCACATAATCAGTAACTGCTGTCCTTAACAAAGTAGGCACTTGTTTGAAATGTATGTAATGTAACTGTTTATATTAACTGTGTACAGCTATATAAAATCTGGTGATATATTTTGTTGTATGTGTGAATATATATTTACATGTATGTAGAAAAACTCTATTGATACAGTTTTTATGTTAGGGGACAGGACAACTGTCTAAAGGTTGTCTGAAAGTTGAATTATGTTTATAAGAGAAAAATCATGCCAAGGATTCACTCCTTTTAATGAAGTCTTCTACTTTTGTTACTTCACATTTTGCAAAACATATTCATGCATAATTGGTTCTTATTTTGTTGCTCCCTAGAAATGCAAGTGTGTGTTCTTGAACATATTTAAAATTCTTAAGTCACTTAAAAACAGTCTGAAGCAACAGCTCAACTTAATCCACGGCTTCTGCTTGGAAATTTTGTTTACTGTTCTGGTTTCTTACACAAGCTTTAAATCGAAGTGAATTACTGCCACAGTAAAACTGTGTGCAAACAATCCTAAGTGGTGTCTTGCCTCTGATCCATGCTGTATGTACCTATGTTGAAGCTCCAATCTCCCTTGTGCTTTGTGCACTTTAACATTGTCAGGATGAAAACTTTGAGTATTTCTTAATAGACAAATATATCACAAAGTTACTGAGGGCAAGAAGGTAAGTAATAATATGAAGTTGCTAATTTATGCTAACTCTACTCAGTGCAGCCATACCCCACCTACCAGTTTTCAGTGGGAGTGGGGGGGTGGTTTGCACATTATGCAAGCTGTATTTAAGAATTCTTTTCTTTCACTTATTTTCTGAGAATCTTTAAAAATTATGCAGTCATGACCCTTGTGTGTTTCCTGCAATGTTCATTAGCACAGGGACATAAGGTTTTAGCACTGTTGTGTAAGCACACCATTTATTTCAAAGAGCCCCATTTGGGATTTAACTTCCTGCATTGGAGATTCACATTTCTATTACTTAAGATAAAGAAGAACCCCAAGAAAATAGCTGTAGTTTTCAGGTTGTTGGAACTATTACAGATAAAAATATGACCTTGTGAATATTAGATGAATGATGCCAAAAGTGACATGGTGGGGGAAAAGAAAATATAGGGTGGTAGGGGAAGGGGGGCAGGATTGGAAGATGAGGGTGGGAAGGAGGGATATGAAGTTTTGGATATGAAAGAATATGAAGTTTTGAAGTTGTGGGTTTTCTTTGTAACCAATAAGAGACTGAAAATTTTGCAGATTAGTTTATTTTAAAATATAAATACTAAGTATTTATTGGATGCAAATCTGGGTTTATTTTGCAAGTAGCGTGATATTACATCCAAACATAATCTTTATAGGAGCGAAAGAAGCCATTGCACTTTGATCACCTTCTTAGGCTCTTTTGGCTCTTTTGTTGAGGAGAACACTGATGCAATTTTTTTTTCTTCTACTTCTGAATTGAGCAGTTCAGCTGTCAGTCATTCCAATGAAGCTGATGAAATTGTCTGCATTGAGACGTTTTTCTTGATTTGCTTGTGTTTGCATATGTCATGTTCTTGCATTTTCCTCCAAAGACACCTGTCAGAGAAGACTTCCATTCTGTATTCACAGAACAGTTCTCTATATATTCTGTATCTGTTCTTTTTCTTTGTTTGTTTATAAAAGCATAAGTTGGTCAAGCTATATATTATCTGACTTACTTTTCTTGTATCAGATTTCTTAATTTTTTAAGGTTTTGCCAGTATGCTAGTTTTCTAGTGGTGTTGGATTTTGACCACTTTCAATTTACTGCCTGTACATTTTTCTTCCAGAAGCTAGTGTTTTTAATTAACTCAGAAATAATACTTCAAGGAAGATCATTCAAAGTGACACATTGGACCTACTCATCTACTTATGTGCCTTTTTTTTTCCTTGCAAATACTCTTTTCAGATAATTTAAAATAATTATAAGTCCTGTGAAATTTGGTTGAATTAATTTTAATGGTACTGTTCTGCCTAAAAAATTATGTTGAAAAATTATGTAGAAGCTTACTGCTTCTACATTTCTATATACTGATACAGGTTCTTAATAACAACAGAGTCAATTTTTTTTGTAAGATTGTTGATACCTTTTCAGTTTCCTTCACTCTTCAGCTTCCAGTAATATTTGTGGGGCACAGGTGAGTTCAGTGGAGCAGAAATATCTGAGGATCAATGCCTGGGAAAAGTGCCATGGAAGTTGGAATCTCTCAGTATCCTGTAATCTTGCATGTTAGAGTCTCATGAAGGGCGTAACAGCTGAGAAACCCCCAGATCTGTGCCACACACTGAACTGCGTGGCAAGAGTACTGTGATTAGTTGCTGCAGAAACAGGAGGTCCTTCACTCAGTGAAGAAGAATAGATCTGCCTTTGTATTTTGCTGTACTGACCATCTGTTTCTACCATTTGTCAGAGAAGTTGTGAAGTCTTGCAGAAACTCCTGGTGTTCTGGAGAAAGAGAGCAGATGTGGAAGTGAGGAGGCAAAGATGTGCAGGGGAAAAAAGAAGTGGCCTCTTGAAGCAATACTGCTTGGTTTTTGGAGAGTCACGGAGAAGTCAACTGAGGTGGAAATCAACAGGAAGGATTTGGATGAGTCATGTTTTTGGTTTGCTTGTTTGTCTCCCTGAAGGAGGAATCTCAGTAGGGCAGTAGAGGTTCAGACGTGGTTTTAATTCAGCTACTGCTTCTTTATGAGGACTTAAACTGTAATCTTATCAGTCAAGTAGGATTTGAAAAATGCTTAGTCAGATTTTTGGGAGACAGTGGTGCTTCCAGGAGGTTTCAAGAAGGTTTTTAGATGGAGTCCAGGGACAGAAAAGCTTAGGAAACATACTTGGAAAGGCCAGAGGAATGGAGTGTGATTTGAAACCTGCCCTGAGAAAAGGGAAGGCTAAGACTAAGAGTTCAGCTGAATACCAGGTTTCTGAAAGTCATCCATATGTGATTGTGCTAATGAGGGTTTTATGACACAGAAGCTGGATCCAAAGGGTCTGGTTTATAACACTTTTTTTTTTTTTTTTTTTCTTCTTCTTCTTTCTTTTTTTTTTTTTTTCCCCCCCCCCCTTGAAATTCTACTCAATGGGAAACTTTGAATTTTGGCCTTTTCATTTTAAAAGGAAATTCCAAAGTTTTGGACTTTGAAACAAAATAGGGTTTCCAAAGACTGGGTAGCTGCAGGAAGTTGTCTTTTCTCTAACAGCTTGTAAGTGGTACTATTGGTGGATTTAGATTCACAGACACAGGGAAATAAATGTAGGTTAGCTGTGTTTGTGTTGCCTAGCGGCTTTAGTTTAGTGGCAGCTGGTAATTCATGTGCTCCTAGATATATGAATATCAACAGCAGTGATCTGTCTAACAAAGGAAAAAGTACAGCAACTTCCTTCCTGACAATACACTGGGCATCCTACAGCTTCCTGCTGATGGTGTTTTCTCATACATTTCCTCTTCAGGACTACATTTGCTGGCAAAAGTTTGATCATGTTGGCTTGGTTACTGCCTTGCCTTGAGGACTTGAGAGTGGTGATAATTTATTGTTTGGTTTATTTTTTTGTATTTTGCTTTGTTGGTGGTTTGTCTTTGTTTTGTTTTGTTTTTAATTTGTGTATCTGTTCTAAATTATCTTCTGAGTATATGGAAGAAGATCCATCAGTTTTCAGTTCAAATATGTCTCTGAATATGATCATGTGCCCTAATCTCACTTTTTTTACCAGCAACGTATCCTCCTGTCAGGGGACATAACTTCTACACTTGCAGAAAAATTGATATTAATAAGAACAGTAAATCTTTGTCTTTCTGCTTGCATTTTTCTTTTGTCTTTCTCGCTTCAATCTAATATCTAAATTGGCTTTTCTAATGTGAGTTTGTATATATATTTTTTATTCAATTTATATTGCAGAAATACAGAATTGAAAGGAAACTCTTTCAATCTGCTAAAATTTCCATGTTCTGCCATTAGATATTAAGGTATAATTTCTGTCACAAAGACACCAGTTTAGATTTCCATGTGACCAAAACAGTGACAATATCAGAAAAGCTGAGGAGCAGCAAGAATTTCCCAAACTCTTTAATTTAGCTATAAACCCTTTGAAATTTCTTCTTTTCTGTCCTTTATAGGATCACCTAATCATTTGTGATTGATCCCCAACCCCTCATTTTACTGGGTGGATTTTTTTTGTAGTCATCTGTTGACCCTGGATTGCTTAAATAGAAAAAGAAATTGTTGGTTTGCAATTCCATTAACTTTTTTTTTTTTTTTTTTTTTTTTTTTTTTTTTTTTTTTTTTTTTTTTGTTTTTTTTTTTTTTTAAAAAAGTTTTTTTTTNTTTGGGTGTCTGGACATACTTGGTTCAAATCTGATTAAATCTTATCTGTGTATTTGTATATACACACAGTTATATCTGTACATCAAATAATTTTGCAGTGTTAGGACTTGAAACTGAAGCTGGTTTTATTGACAGCAGGGACAATGGGAATGCAAGAAAATAACAAAACTGTGAGATCTTGACATTAAGAACTAAATTCCTGGGTCTGATGTGATTAAAGTTCTTTCTGTTAGAGCAAAAACCAATAGATATTCTTCACTTTCATAGTAGTCAAGGCCAGGAAATTTCAGTGTCAGCTTTGAAACAAGAAAAATATCACTTTCTAAACCAGTGATATGGGTGAAAATATCCAGCAACTGCAAGACTAATTCAAACCCTTCTCCATTTGTTTGCATCAAAGTATACTGGAACTGCAGCATGGCTAAAAATATTTTTATGCAAGGAAATTAATCTTTGTCTGTGTTTCATCATTCTATTGCCACCACATATGGAATCCTTTGGTTAGATGTTTGTGTAGTCATGCTGATTGTAGGGAGCATGTTTAACTAGTAAGCTTGGCTACATAAGGAAACATCATTGTTTTTTTCAGTTCAAATTGTCTAGATAATGGAATTAAATATGCAATAGTTCTGATTTATTTTGCCAGCTGTTACATTCTGTATGGCAAAGCTGCAGGTTTGCCTAAGAACAGGAGCTCATATCCTGACTTCTCAGAGGACAGGGAGCACACCTAAGGTGAACATGGGAAAATCCTACTGAGATGTTGGAGTGCCACTTATGAACATATACAGGTTTAGATGAAACATATAGAAATATGTTTCTCTTTGGAGGCAGAGACTTGAAGGATATATCCTAGGATCTTACTTCTCCATGTCCTTGTCTCAGACTGATTCGTTTTAAGCAGCTCCCTGAAGTATGTACACTCTTCTGCATACCTGTTTTGTTGAAAGTACACAGGACCTGGCACCATTGTGTTTGCCAGGCGTTCTCTTATCTCCAGCAAGCATTCAAACAAAAGTGTTCTATTGCTCCCCGAGTAATCCGTGGGTGATCTTAACATTGAACAAAAGTCAGGCCAGGAACTTATGTTAAATTTCTTAGCTTAGGAGCAGACAGTCTCTGGAAGAAAGGGGAGTGTGGAGTAGGGAGAAGACAGCCCCAACTCAAAATAAATATTTGAAGGGTTGTGTGTCCATATATGAAAACATTGCGTAAGCATAAAAGTGCTGAAATGTTAGATAGTATAAACTGAGCTTCATAATATATCCTGGGTTTAATAAAGCTGCTTATATAGAGGCTTTGATGTTAGTGTTTTCTTAAAGTAAAACTCTCAAACCTATTTAGACCCGGTTTCTATTTGCATGCTAATTTTAGTGTCCAGTTCTAGAAGGCAAATTTGGCACATTTTAAACCATACAGATAGTCTTATTGAGCAACAGGGATTATTGAATACAATGTATAATACTGTGCCCTGTGTGGAGGGCATATTTAAGTCTCTGTTGCAACAATTATTACACTTGGATGGGGCAGGGAAGCTTTAAAATACCCCAGTTAATTAGTAGCAGCTTTTTGCATGTGCCCCCTACCCCAAAAGAAAAGACAAAACTTCTTGCTGCCTGAACTATTAACTGTTACATGCAGCATTATCTGCTGCATTGCTTTCTGGTAAGGGAAAAATACAAAAAACCACATTATTTCTGAAAAAAATAAGGAATTTTTAAATAATTTTTAGTTTAGTCCTAAAAATTAACTTTGTGTCCTGCTTAGAGATACAGTGTGACCTGCTTAGTTTAATCAAGGTCAACACTTTTTTGTTTATAATTTTCCTTTACTGCAACTAAAACTATAGCTCAGGCCTGGAAAGGGGGAACATGGTAAATCCCAGACTCAGGTGCTATTCTAGATGCTTTAGAGCAATCAGAAACACATGAGCTTGAATTATATTCTCTAGTCTTTAGGTGTATATAGAATTTCTCTGTGACAGTTAAGGACATGGATTTATAGGACAAAGAGTAACCGGGTGCTGGGTCTCTGATCAGTGTTGCAATTTCTAGATTAATCTCACCTAGGGAATTATTCAGCTTATTATACAAGTGCACTCACACACACCGCACACGCAAAAAAAGCCCATTGCACAAAAAGAATACAATTTAATGAAGTGCAAAGTAGGAAAAGACTGGTATGGTACAATAAAATTTGTTCATTGCCGTCACATATATTCTAATGCTATATTCTGAATTTCAAGATAAAAAAGTCTGGATGAGGAAAATTGGATTTATATAGCTTTTAAATGATGGGTCACTGTGCTTGCAAAAATATGTAAGAGGAAGACTGAAAAGCACTGTTTGAAAAATAAATCTTCCTATTAGCTGAGAACAATTTTTCAGTAGTTAGCACAAATATTTCCTGTGCCTTGTGAAATGTTTCTGTAGCAAGTGGGGAATCAGGGTTCCATTTCTAAATATATATACCTCTTAATGATTTTCTTTTTCAATCCAGGTTAGGTAGATAGAAATCACTCTCTTTGAGCTGTTCCACTGTGTTTTTTTGATGCTGAAAAAAAATACAGTGTGTGTGTGGTGCCAGAATTGGTTGGGAACAGGAAAGGCATATTTTGTATCCATACTAAATGTGTCGGCTTAGTGCATAGAGGACTTGACCCTTGTCAGGTGTTTTGAAGTTAACTGGCTGACTTATGGATTAATGAGTTTAAGACTGAAGTCAACCAGCGACAGGAATGAGCTTTGTTATGTGAGTGTTTGTGTGTGGCTGTGGTGCAGATTTACAAATTTTTATAATGCTTTCAGCTGGACCATGAAAGTCTGATGTAAAGCTTATCTCTGATCTCTGACTATGGCCATACTCGTGGGATCGTGTTTGTGTGTTTGGGGGGAGGGAGATGAATTCTTTAACACTTGACACCTGGCTCTGCCAGGTTTTCAGCTCTACTGTTAGAAACGGCACTATTCAAGACATTAATAAAGTTAAAACCCTTAAGCTGTATGACCAGTAGGTCATAAAAACTATTACTGAGTATTGTGACCAGTCTTTCTTTCACAGCTGGATTATCATCCTGAACAACTAACTCTTTTTTCTTTTCTATTTTTTATAGCTGTTGTGAACTTGGACAACTCTGTGGTTGACCTAGAGACGCTGCAAGCCCTGTATGAAAATGTGAGTAATCAGAGGAAGTCCATAAAATGTAGGAATACTGTGTGTCCATGTGGAGGTATTTTTACTTGGCATCAATAGTATTCAGAAAGCTTATAGAAAAAGTCCTAGTTTGAAGTGACTTTATTTTCCCCAAAAGCAATGAAAATACCAAGTATATTAATTACATTTATTGCCATTGTGTGTTTTATGAAGTGCATCTATGTCTACATAAGTAACATGATCAACTTCTAAATGACTAAACAGACATTAGTTTTGCTCCCTTTTTTGCTTCTTGGGTGTGGCAGTCTTTGAGCAGTGGTATCAAACTTTACACTCCACATCTTTGACTTCACTTTGTAATTTCACTAATATAAAAATACTGTTTAACTAAAAAAATAATTTTGATAACAAAAATAATTTTCTTTGTGGAACTGGAATATGTAATTATTGTTGCTTCAGGGTTTGCTCCAAAATAATTTTAACCCTTTGAAAGGAAAAGAATTTTTCTCTAAGGTAATGTAGTAAAAAAGTAGTATAAACTTCCAGGGGCTTCATGAATGTCTGGTAGTAATAATCAGAGAGATTTGACCTCTAGGTATATAAAATCAGGGATTCACAATATGCTCAGGCATGTTCTAAAACTTGACAAAGCCTGTCACATAAAATTATCAAAGTCACGTATCTTCGAAGTGTGTTTCTGCCTTCAGCTGAGGCCAGTGAACATTACCCATTTCTGTGAGTGCCTTGCCTGGATATGTGGAGGTCTGGCTAGACATCTCTGGAAAGAGTGGGGAGACTTTCTCTTTGCCCTCCAAAGTACCTCCATGTGTTGTCTTGAGCTGTGAGCCACAGAATGGCACTGAAGGCCAATGTTGAATTGTACTGGAGACTTAACTATCCTCATGCAGTTTTGATAATGTAAATTAATTTTATACCTTTCAGATATTTGGTTTTTAGACTTTAGGTTTTAGTTACCTGCTTTGGAATGATTTGATGGTTTATGAGGTCCCTCTAAATAGTCCACTTTGAGGTGCAAAAAGAGAGATAGTAAGCTCTAGTCCACTTTACAGAAAATAGTGAGGAGCTAAACAAAAGAGAAAAAACCCAAAAGTCTGACAAGAGCTAGAAAGGACTTTTACTATTCATCACTGAAGAGCTAGGGTTACCCAACACTGCTCAGGAAGATAATGGTCAAAAGGAAAACCTATTCTAACAATATTCCAAATTGCTATGAACACTTTTCTTCTTTGCTCCACAGCATTTCTGTTTTGGCCTATGGGATGTTATTTTAAATTATTTTTAATCTACTTCCTTACACAGTACCGATATATCCCATGCCATGCAGTTTTTCGCATGCAAAAAATGTGAACTAATTTTATATGTTACATATATGTGAATGTGAGAGATTTTCTTGTGGGAAGTATGGAATAGACGCTGCAGTCATAATCAGTTTTTGCATACCTCCCTGTCTTGTGGTGAACAAGGTTTTTTTGGTTTTTTTTATTTGAAAAAATATTCCTTTTATGTTAATAATGTACTAACACTTTTCAAATGTTCACTTAACGTCATCTCTAATATACTTCAGAATCTGAATATAATGAATTATTTGCAAATTTGCAGTTCATTGAAATAACCAAATGTCATTGTGTTCATTTTGTAATTACCTTCACTTATTACAGAAAATGTCTAGGAAATGTCCTGATTAAGGAAAATACAATATGTTAATCTCAGGAAAGACTCAAATTTTTTGAATGTCTGATGTATTTCTTTACTTTGAATAGAAAACAGACCAGTCCAACTTTATTATATTTGCTTGGGTACAAGACAGAAAAAAACCCAAAACCACAACCAAAAAAACCCAACCAAAAACCAGAGAACAAGAAAAGCCCTGAGTGTACTTGGAGAGGGTTTTATAAGGGACCTGGATCTCTTTTTTGATAAAACTGTGTCTTGAAAGGAGCTTTCTTTTTACTTGACTTTTGTTTTCTTTTTTTCCTTTCAGCCTTTTGTCAAAACGCTTCAAACCTTGCATTTTCTTCCCTTGCTAGCTTCACTAATTATAACAATATTGTTCAGTAACAGTTGTAAGCAATGGGTGGTACCAGAGAACCTGGCATGTTTGATTCCTCCCTTGTTTCTCAATCTCATCCTGTATTGTAAGTGGGAATGACTTTGCAGCATTTGTTTACTTTGTAGCCATTAACTTAATTTTTAGTTCTTAGGGTTTATTTATTGGATTGAGATTTTTTTTTTTTTTGCTGTATATTTAAATACCACTGTACTAGTCCTCAGTCTTTCTATTTGATCTGTATGGAACATATGGGAGCATTTGTTTTACAGCCTTCCCTCAGAATGTAATCATTTTTTCTGATTGCATGTGTCTGGCATAATGCTTTCCCTTCTTAAATGTGAATGAAATTTGGGCAGTCTCCAAACCTAAACACACCCCAATTTCAAAAGCCACAGTCCCAAGGGTTCAATTCCTGTTTACTGAGGAATTAAACTCTTGTTAAACCACAAAGTTATTGTATATATCTTAGTGACTTTTTATAAACGAAGAAGCCCACACCCCACCAAAGACCCAAGCCCTCAATAATTTATTTAGTATTATTAAGTTGAATTGCATTAAGTGAGAAGGACTGTGTTACTGCAGCATTGTAGTATACAGTCAAATAGTTCTTACGTGTGGTTGTGTAGCTTGCTTTATGGAGAGTTGTTCAAATATGTGTTGATAATTAGTTATGTATTAATATCTAGACAGTTTTAATAGGAGAATCTTTATAGATAAAACTACCTGTAGAAGTGTTACTGAAATGTGCTTTTACAAATTCTCTAATAACAGGGCTATCAGGTGACAGCTATAATTAGTGAGAGAGAAGACAGGTAAAATTCATTCAAGTATGGTGTTAGGACATATTGGTTGTGATGAGAAATGTAGCAGTTGGCAAATCAGTGAGTGTTTGCTTTGAAAACAGGTTGCCTCTTAGTAGCTGGGGTTGTAGCTTAACCCTGAAACAAGGTATGTGTGCTTCTGCTTGTGTCTTTGCTATATCATGAAAACAGTTTATAAAAATGGATTAAAAATGCAGTGGAATCATTTATTATCTTTCATCTATGGATTTGCCCTTTTTACATCACAAAATAAACATGCATACTTTCATAATTAGGCTCCCGGTAAATTGACCACACTGTCTTTGTCTTTAGAACACTTTTAGGTCAATGTTTTCAAAAACCTCAAAATGCCTTTGCAAGAGAAAAAGGCATCCAGAGTCTGAAGTGCATGACACTTCTCTGCCACTAAGATTCAAACTTTCTCCTCAGTTATTTCTTGTGATTTTTTTTAAACTAGCAATTACAATGTGATATCTTAATATTTTTTTGACAAAGTCGGTAAATTATACTTGAGTTTTGATGATCCAGCTTTAAAAGAATAGGATATTTGTTATTAACCAGGGTATCTCTATATATCTTTCTTGTTTCACCTGCTGTTGACAAAATTCCTTAGATGACTCACTCAATGTTTTTGAAATATATAACACAAATTTTTAAAGTCAAGTTTGCAAAAAAATAAAATTTCATACATTTAAACTGATCTAAACTTAGACCTAAGGTTCTGTTGCAAGGAAAGAAAGAGCTAACCAGGAAACGTATCAGATTTATGTTGTGAGATGGAAAAAGGGCCCTTATGAACTTTGGTAAGAGCAAATACAGGCTAAATTCATACTCTGGAAGAAAATGGGAAAATAATTCAAGTGAAGCAGAATATTTTTGCAGTAATTTCATTCAGATTTATGTTAGCCAATTTTAGATATAGTTAATACCAAATTCTAGTACATTATATTTTTTCCAATTTTGATGCTATATATCTATATCTAGCTAAAATTCAAGGAAAGAAAGAGCTGTAACATTCAAAGAGGTGCGTATGCAATCAGATTAATGACTTTTTTGAGAAGTATTTCTTGAATGTATTCTCTCTTGACACAAATTTGGAGGGCAATATAAAAGCTTTTTTCTTAATTATCCATCTGCAAATCAGAGAACAAAGAGGCATTAACAATAAAGCTGGTAAAAATTCTGAGAAATGATCTTTGAGAGCACTTATGCAAAAGACACAATATTACTTTTCTGTCAGAATTTAAAGTACCCATAGATCACAATTCTGGATACCTGAGCCATAATTAGTGACTTGAAATTCAGGTTTGATTCTGAATTTGGACCATATACTTCAGCTTCTTGATTTTGGTGAAGGGTGTAAACCTTCTCTCTTGAGTTTTGCTCTGACCTGCCCATGAGTGGATCATGCTTAGCCTTTGTATCTTTGACAGTTGTTACTTTTGCATACACAACCCGAGAATAATGGCTTAAATAAGGAATAGGGAGTCTGCCTAACCTTTGCCCATGGGATTTGGTGGAGAAACATTAAGAGCTTGAACATGCATGTATGTAATAGATTACTGTGATCAGCACACTAATATTTCACTATGTGTAGAAGGCCAGGAGAGAGTGAACTCTCAGTATTTATTCTAGAATATTTGCAAATAACCATTTAGTTTTATCCTCTGTGCTAAAATACTTAGTTCTCTTTAACTGTTATGCAAAAAATGTCAAGTGATTTTCCATCAGTTTAACAGAAGAGCACACTTTACAGACGGGCCAGAAATAATGGAACTTAATTTAAATTGTTACTGTGAGAACTTGTTTACTTTTACAAAATGCTAATTTTTTTCAAAAATTTACGAGCGTAAATTGAATAAATGAACTTTCTGAAATGTAAATTGAATAACCAAAATAGCTCTTCCTGCACAGTCATGTCATTTGCACGCCTAGACCTCCATGGCTCTGATGACATCATCACTGGAACAATTCTACCTCTCATGGCATCCTTCTAATTTCTAAAATCTGCAGATTTCACCTATTGCCAAGAGAGTTCTTAATGATTTGAGACGTGATGGAAATTTTCTTTTCTTTTAACTCTCACTTGTGTAAGAGTGTTCAAGATTGTGTGGACATGTCCCATTTACATTGGCTTTTTTAACACATAACCAAACCCAAGCCTTCTCCTCAACAGCACATGCAATATTAAGTTTATACTTCTGCAGTTAGTTGTTTGTTTTCTAGTCCTCATCCTATCTCAGGAAGAGTCTTCTAAGATTGGATTGAAAATGGATTAAATGTTCTGATACTAGTATGGACATTATACTGAGCAAACTTCTCTAGCTCCCTCTGCTTTGTGTCAGTGTTCACCTAGACAGTCTCCAGGGTTCTCTTCAAACCTCAACTACTCTATTAATCTTTAGTACATGTACTACCAGCATTATAATTTCTTAGTGTCACGAACAAAGTTTATTGCTGGACAAAAAAAATATGTTTGCAATATTTCCACTCTGTCGAAGTATTTGATATATAACATCAGACAACTTTAGAGATGACCTTTGAAGAACATCCACAGAAATGCTGACTAAATATTAGGATATGTGACATCCAAGACAGGTGATTTTGCAGTCATTTCCAAACTTCTTGAAGTAAAAAGAGAAACTCTGAAGGACTTCTGCTATATGACTCTTCAATCTCTTAATCTTTCTATTTCCCATCAGTATTTTCTCCCATTTCACATGGGAAGATGTTCAATAAGCTTAGAAAAAGTGTCCAAACTCAACTTTCTGGTTTCAGGTTCCTGATGGAGCAGGCATTATGATTTGAAATAGCTCTATCCCTCTTCTGCTAACCCTGCAAAAACATTCAAGAGAGAATGCAGATGCAGCATATCTTACATTTTATTATAATCTGAGTAATTAGGATATTATTTTCCACTGTTTTCTTCAAGTTCTTTGGTGGAGAAAGTTAAAAAATGAGTGTCATTTTGTCTTAAAGGAATAAAGGTAGATACACTTCTTTTTAACTCTTGGGCAGAATGATGTTTTGAATCTCTTTCAAAAACTGCTATGATTGCCAAAAGAAGGGTCAGAGGGAGAAATTTTCATTTCGCTTTTGTTCCTTTCCATGCCATTCCATTTTCTGGTACTACAGGTTGGAAAAAAAAAAAAATTACCATAGCTTGGAGCACAGAAAAAAGTGAGGCTCAGTTTCTATTGATTGGAATATTGAAGAAGAGACTTCACAGTGTGCCACAGAGTTCTTCAAGAAACTAGGCAGTTTATATGTAGTTTTTTGGTTTTGTTTTTTTTTGCTTATTAAGATTAAAATGAAAATATTTTTATTCTAAAGAATTAATTATGCAGTAGTTCTCATGTACTGTATGTATGATAGTTCCATTATAAATCAAATATGGGTTTTTTCTGAAGTGTTTTTTCAAATCCGAAATAAAATTTAAATTGCAGTAAGAGAAATACAATTCTCTCTTGAGTCATTCAATTCAAACACTTCATAAATGACCAAAGAAAAGGAATTGGGAATGAAGATTTTTCTCAATGCACCATTGAATGAGTAAATACTTTGCAGACTGCTAGTAGTCAGTATTATTATTTGCAAGATACTCTATTCTCCATCAGATCTATTTATACTTAAAATCAATTTGTGGACTCTTATAGCTTTACCATAAGCAGAAGCTAGAAAGAAAAGAAAAATCTATGAATTTGATTTGTTAAAAGGGCATCTTTATCTCTGTTGTTTGACTAGTCACAATCATTTTTTGTTTGTTTGGTTTTTTTTCTTTATTCCAGAGAGCACAATCAGATGAACTAGAAAAAATAGAAAAGCATAGCAAGGCATCCAAGGAAAAAGAAAACGCCAAGTCTTTGGATAAGCCAGAACAGTAAGAAATTCTTATGATAGAGCAGTTTTGCTCACTTCAAAAAACTTTCTCTGCTGTAGTAAAATATGTATAAACTTTACCTGCCCCAAGCCTGTACCTACTGACAGTGACTCAAATAGTTTTCTTTAATCACTTCTTCAGGTTCCTCTATGAACTCTCACTGATTCCCAACTTTTCAGAACGTGTGTTTTGCATCCTGTTCCAATCAACATTTTCAGAAAGCATTGGCTCAATCCGTCGCAAACTTGAATTGTTACAGAAACTGTGTGAGGTAGGTTGTGCTCTGTGAAAAAAATACATCTAAATTTCTGATTTTTAATCCTGTTAAGCTTTACTCATATTTCAAAAGTTTTCACTTTATTTACTGAAAGTACTCATTAAAAATCTGAAGGATAGCAGAATAGAACATTTTATGATTGTACTTCAACATCTACATGAATTTTAAGCTTAGCTTTTGCTACTGAATTGTATAATGCTTTTGCCATCACTGTGTTTCAGTCTCTGGAAAACAGTGCACCTTCTTCTTTTGTTAAAGCAAAATCTTCCCTCTTCACAGTCACTGTTACCACTCTTTTTCAGAAGAGTGCCAGTTCAGCTAACTTTGTGTTCGCTTGGAAATGTGCAACCTAATAATATCTCTGATATCTAAAATCAGCTAGAGATAGCAATGTTGTATCTAGTCAGAGGAGGTTACTCATGCAGAAGAGATTTTCATGCAGTCCCATGAAAAACAAATACATAGCTTTAAAATGCAGATTTCAAGTGTATTTTAATAACTTAAAACTGTTTCAACTGTTTTATGTTTTACTGTGTAATATCTTTTATTTGATTAAATGTTTTAATTGTTCAATCTGAGTGTTTTATGAACTTCTTGATGAATTTTCTGTGAACTTAAAAATACCATTCACAATGTCAGTATCCGTTAAGGATTACTATTTTGTTTTTCTCAACAGGTCATGTCTGGTATTACTGTACAGATTTTCTGTTATTTTTTTCTAAGTATCTATTTTGGAGATAACATTCTCCATTCGTAAAAAGTTATATATTAATGTCCTACTTCTACATGTTGAAGTAGAAGGTAACTTCCACATCTGAGTCTTTATACAAGTAGTATTTCTAAACACAACACCAACAAATCTTCTTATTAACCATAAATAAATAAATATTTATGGGACTTTGAACAGCTTTTTTTTTCTCTGTATTTTAGACATTGAAGAATGAATCAGGAGTTATGCGGGTTCTGGGTTTGGTTCTTGCCTTTGGAAATTACATGAATGGTGGAAACAGGACACGAGGACAAGCTGATGGGTTTGGACTAGATATCCTGCCAAAACTGAAAGATGTAAAGAGCAGTGTAAGTTGATTTGAGGCTTCCTGAAAGCCTGAGAAGGTTAAATTCTCAGAAGATCACTTTTTTTCTGAGTGAATATGAAGCTTATAAAGGCATGTAGAAGGAACTTCTGTTAACTCTGCTTATCTCTTCACACTTCTAGAGTTGAATGTTTTTCTGTGGAATTATGAAAATTAACCATCTCTTTTCACAACTGTACAAACAAAAATACCTAAAATTATGTTTTAGTTCTTAGTCTGCTGTACATTTGACTTTCCGTACACTTCATAATTCCAAACGTTCTTGGAATTAGAAGCAATACTATGATCTTAACTGTAAAAAGTTTATTATGGAAGTGGAAGGAGTTCCATGCTGATTCAGAATATTTGTGAGGGGAAAAATGTCACTCATGAAAATGATTGAATAGGCATCCAGAGCATTTGGGAATCGAAAATTCATTCTTTATGTACACCAGGATTACAGAGTTTGTATTTGACATTGGAACATGCAGCCACCTGAGTAAAGGACTTCTTGATTCAAGATTTGTCTAGTGTAGTCATCTCAGAAAGAGAATGATTAATGTTTTTTTTCTTGCTCGGTGCCAAACTGTAATTTGTGTGTTACCAGCACTTTTTGGCTTTGGTTAATTATTTTGGGGTTGCATTCAATAAATATCTACTTTTGTTGACAAGGAAACAATAATCTTAGAGATTCTATGGCTGATGAAAAACCTTATCTGAATGTGACAGATTATAGCAATAATTCTTGAGCCTTAAAATTGTTCCTACATCTGTCTGGTGAGTCACTGTCAAGATCTTCAATTCTGCATATGGCAAAAAAAAAGAGTTGGTTTCCCTTCTTGGTCCCTTACTAAATAGACATTTTTTAGCTGCTGGATTAGGTTGTGTGAGCAGACCATTAATCCTGAGTTGTCAGCCTTTTGCCTTCTTAAATGGGTGGACGAACTTCCTTCTTGCATGCCAATTTCTTTGGTAAAGCAAGGGAGCAGTGATGTGAATGACACTTTAGTACAACATGTTTAGGGCAGCTTACTGTAGCTGCACCTTCAAATTGACTCTAGATCCATACATCACCAGTTTTACAGCACTGCTCAGTGGAGATGCTAAATGCTCAATTTAGGTTGATAACTCAAGATTGAGTATGTGATTTGCTGGAAATACTGCGATTATTAAGCTTGCAGTTGCAAGATATGTTTTCAGTTTATTTGCTACTGATCAGTCAGGAAAGTTCTTACAAAATCCTTTTCTGAAAATATCTGAAAGTTTAATTCTGTCAGAAATCTTCTTCAAATGGAAGATCTTCTGCTGAATTATTAGAGATATTACAGAGTGGAGACAATTAAAAAGCTCCCGCAACCCCCAACACATCCCCCTAGCCCCCTAAATTTCATTTATAAAAATAACTTACTTTGTTTAATTGAACTTTGCTTTAGTATAGTTGCAATTTTGCAAAAGAATTTGTATGCAAGAACCCAGAAACAATTTCTCTCTTCCTTTTTGGGAAATTTCAGAGCATGAGGGTTTGGTTTGCAATCAGGTAGAATTAAGAAAATCAGGAGTGTGTTACATGAGTGTTTTCTCTTTCTTCATTTTATTTAATGATTAAAGGGAACCTCAGGGTGTGGTTTGTATGGGGTTTTTATGTGTTCCGGTTTTTGGGGTTTTATTTTTTTAAGTGAAGGGACCAAACCAGCAAAATATTTTTTTATACACTAAATATTTCATTTACCTGAATTATCTTTTCTGAATTCTGTTTTTTCTATGAGTTTCAGTAACACAGCAAACTCTGTCCTCTTCTCTCCAGGACAACAGCAGAAGTCTTCTGTCATACATTGTCTCATATTATTTGCGTAATTTCGATGAGGTGAGTGAAAATTAAAATTAACTCTTAAATTCAGATTAAGCAACCCAACTTACTAAATTTTCTCTTCTGCTAGCAAGGCACAGAAATATGGACAAATATTCTCTGTGCTTTCAGTTATGTATTTTAGTATAGAAAAAAGTAATGAGCACTATGCAACTGTTCATTTGTTTTTGTCAGGATGCTGGAAGAGAACAATGTATCTTTCCTCTTCCGGATCCACAAGATCTCTTCCAGGCTTCACAACTGAAGTTTGATGATTTTCAAAAAGATCTCCGCAAAATGAAGAAAGATTTGCGAGGTACTGAACCTAGATTAAGTGCTAATTTTATGTTACCATTATATCTCTTCTATTCTTGTTTGTATCGTTTCAAGAAATTAGATGATACTGTAAAAATAGTTGAGTATTTTTAACTTCTCAGTTACTAGCTTGTTTCTTAATTTCCTTTTCTGCGACCATTTATATCATAATTCATAATTTTCTGTAGGTAACCTGTAAGAGGTTTTTTATTTAAAAAGCATCAAAAAAGTTAAATCTTCTGTTTCAAAACCAAAGCAAAAAACTAATTTAGTTTTCCCTTTGTGCAAGCTGAATTTAAGTCTTCGATGATAAAAGCACTGCAAATTGTTGAACCATGTCCACGATTTAAAAAAAAAAAAGGTTTATAACTAGGTCTAAATACTATCTATCTAGCAGATATAATAATAAGTATGACATTTTTAAAGACACTTAAAATATCTGGACTTTGTTGGACAGTAATGTGCAAAGGAAGTATTTTTTCTCCTCCTATGAAATGTTTTCTTTAAATGAATTCAGCACGCTTAAGATACATTTGCTAGACATTAATGAAGAACATTTATCCTATATTTCTTATTAACATGGAGATCTAAGCAATAAATTTGTTAAGCAAGAGTAGTTTGCACAAATGATCCATGATCTTCAATATTTTGGAAAGAATCTCTGCTGAACTGGTCAGTTACTTTACTGTGCTATATCTTTGAGGGAGAGATACAAGTCTAGGAGTGATAGTACTGTTGCCTTGCTGCTTTTAAATGCCATGCCTCTAGAGACCTGGGAATGGTTTGTTAATCCATTAATCTCTGAACAACCTGGAATGGGAGGTTTTCTATTACAAGAAAAACATAACATGGTTACTACATGATATCTGACCTTCTCTTCTTGCTCCTATCAAACTTTTTGTTTGGATACTTACAAAATTATTCCAATTATTCTGAGTATTTATATTATTTAGTACTTTTAGTATTTGAAGTTGTATCAATGTCAGTGTGACACTGAGGAGTCAACAGTAGTATCATCCATTTACTACTCCTGAACAATCTAGGGGGCAAAAGTCTCAGAATTCAGTCACAAAAACTTGCTTCTATACTTGTTGCAACTTCCAGATTATCTCAGAGCTGATATCAAGGCTTGAACGTGTAGAAGAAAGAGACTTAGGTCTTATTAAAAAATGATACTTGAATTCAGTTGCATGTTAATGAATATACATGGAGGGCAGATTTTATTCCTCACAAATTCACCAAAAATAGGGTTTTGTACATGAATGGTTGAATATTTTCCCATCAGGGTTGAAATTTGCATGCAGACATAAATCTCTTGTGGAATAAATTCACACTGTGAAGCGATCAAAGCAAGGGTTCTGTAAAAATGGAAATTACACGCTTCGATCTGCCTTCAGAGTGCAGCTAAATTCTTTCTGTGCTTCCAAGTCCAACCCTTAGGCTCAAGACTCTGTTGTCAGTCTTCTCTGTAGTTAATGAAACTGAAGAATAACTACAAATACCATTGCTCTTTTCCTATTACATTTGGTACAAACTTTTTTGGGGACAGCATCAGCACTTCTCTTCATCCTATCCTGGATATGTAGGGACAATTTCCACACCAGACTGCAGTGTCAATCATGATTTCTTAATAGTCTCCACATATGCAAAATGCTTCATGTTGACGTTCTTTTTCAAAGTGTCAATATAAATTAAAAACCATTTGTGCTAAAATTTTTTATGATCGCAAGAGCAGTAGTGGTAAAATTTAGTAATACACTAAAAATTCTTTGTATTCTGATAGCTTAAGTATTGTAATGATTTCAATGAGATAGAATAGCCTGTTTCAATGACAATAATTTATAAATAGAGTACAAATTTTAACAGAATGCATAAAATTACTTCAAAGGGATTTTTTTTCTCTGCATTTACTTTAAGTATGCTACCAGATTTACGAATGAGCATGTGGAATCTTATGAGTTACTAGAGCTAGTAAGTGCCTTATCAAATGCCTGAACAGGAAGAGGTTTGTATGATGCTGAGAAAATTCTGTCAAAATTCAAAATATGAACCTATTCTTTTGAAGTCAGCATGAGTAAATAAGTATTGATTATTCCTGGGAAACAGTGACTTTAAAGGCATAGAAATAAATGCTCAGAATACATTAGAATTTTATACTGAGATGTGGACTGTAACCTTGGACTTATATTCGTCAGTAATTAGATGGCAAATTTCATGACTGAATTTCACCATTTAGTGGGGGTGGGTGTTTGACTTGTTTTTTGTCACTGGGAAACTGAAACTTATGGATAATATTGATGCAGGCAGTATCAACAGTTTAAGGGTATTCTGTTCATGCTAGTTTCAAATATACTGAAAACCATGCAGTGAGATCATGCTTATTACAATGTAGGAAGGAAGTATTGGTTCACCCAGGAAAAAAGGTCTTCTGCAGATATTTTATTGATGTCTTAGAAAACTTTCCATGATCATTATTCAAAGGTAAATTTCATTCCAGAAAGATCCTTTCATAAAATTTAAAAAAGAACAACAGAATACCCACAAAGTAGAGGACAGTTATTATTAAAAAAAAAAAATCCATAGCTGTAATAATAGCGGTTCATTTTAGTAGTGCTGTATTTTTTCATCTAAAGATGTCAGTAGTATACACAGAGGCATGCAGATATAAGTAATCTTCATGATTCTGTAAAATAATTTTGTTAACCTTTTCTTTCGCAGTTTGGAGTTCGGGCTTATGTTTGTATTAGAGTTATTATGCTGACTGCTTCAAAAGAAAGAGGACTCGTGATATTCAAACTTTTATACTTTCTTCCCTTTTGACTATCAAGGCTATTGTCCATTTTCAAGTGTTCATTAACTCTATGCCTTGGCATTCTGTAAAATTTCAGAAAAGAAAATCTCTTTCAGTATTTCAGATTAAAAGTGTAAGTCCCAAAGACTTTTAGAATCATGCCATGTGCCTGTTCTAAGATGAATAAGGTAGACACTTGGGGTTTTAAAATAATGCAGATCCAAAGGATAAAATTTATATACCAGAGGTTTTTTGTAAGATAGAAGACCAAAGAACAGGTAGATCCTCTTACTAACATTCAAGTTAGTTTGGCTCCATCTGTTGCTCCTAGATTTCACAGCTCTCCAGGATTCCCACTTTTTGACTTCAGTGACATATAGTTTGTTAAGCAATTTGATCTGCTTTTGATCTCTCCTGGCTGTCAGCAACATTCCTTGATGCAGTCATGCCAAGCAATGCCTTCTGTTACTATGTCATTCCACAGAAGAAACTTTAGCACTTGCCACATGACTTAAATCAACTCACCATGTAAAGAAAATTGGGCATCCAGGGTCACAGGAGCAGTGTGTGACTCTCACTTATTAGAACCTCTGTTATATAACTTTTAATATCAGTATGCCTTTCTAGACACTTCAGAGTGTTCCAGATAGAGCAGAAAGATGTGTAAAGCATGTATTAAATCAATCAAGATTTTAACCCTATTTACTCTGACAATCTCTTAAGCTAAAATTTTGGTTTAGGAAAATGCTGGATTTGTGCCCCAATCCCACAATGGATGTGGATAAAATTCTTCAAGATGTATTTAGTTTAGGAAAGAACTAGAACACTCGAAAGGCATTGAGAGTTACAGAATTATGGCAAGTTAAAAATGTTTAGAAGCTATTCTTTGGCTACACATTAGCACTCTAGCCTTACAACATTAAGTTTATTCTTGCTAATCAGAAACTAATTAATCACTTGTCACTTATTGCAAAACTTTCACTGAAGCTCAGCTAAAAGGGAATTAGAAACACTGTCAGGCAGAAAGTAAATCTGACTAGTAGAAGAGATTAATAGTACAATGAAATGCAGATTGCTATCAAATTGAGTTGAAGTCAGTACTTGTTTATGTCATGTCATGTCATATTTAATATATTTGATTGGAAACTGCAAGAAATAATTGCAATAATCAAACATTATTTTTGTAGTGATGCTTTCTTTTCCTTTTCTGAGTGTTTACAACTCATTGAAAATTCTGCATCCAAAAGAAGCTAGGCTGTGTGGCCCAGTACATCTCCCTGATTTGGAATAAATGTGACTGAGAATGTTTATAAAGTGTTAAGCATTTGCAGAACATTTTGTATTTTAAAAGTATGTTCCAAGAAAAGCCCCAGAGTATCTTGGAAAAATACTCGTTCCCTATTTTTTTCAGTGCTTCTTACAGTCGCCTAAAGTTACCTATTCAGTTTGGACCTGCTAGTTGAAGAGCTGTTCTGTGCTCTTGTGTTTCACACCTGTTGTGTGAATATGAGCATTGGAAGTACCATCTCGTGCAATAAAAAGGCTTTTAAAAGCTGTATTTGGGCTGGTGTCAGTGTGCAACTGAGAGAGTTCAGACGGCAGTAGGCTTGCTAATCATTCCTCTTGCCTCAGTAAAGGTTACCCTCAACATCTAGAAAGAGTTCCCAACCTGAGAGTTCAGTTGAGCTGTAGTTTGAGATGGAATTTTCCTCTTCATAGCCAAATCTGTGTCTGGGGTGCAGAGATTACTTTGCAAAATAAGATTGCATCCACTGTTAGTTCTTTAATAAGTAATATTAATGCTTTCAGTCTGAAATTTTTTAAAAATGCAGCATTTCATTTGCCCCTCTCTCTCACACACACACACACATCCTTGTATCTTTTCATATTCTCGAGACTGCATTCTATCACAATTCCGATTATGGATCTAAGACTCTGGCAACATTTCAATGCCACTTCTTGACCAGAAGCAAGAGTGGTATTAATTGCAACTTTAATTAACAAACTTGAGCAGCCTTAAGCCATTTAGGGCCCCACTTCAGATGGAAGGAAGGGAAGGGATTGCTCTTCTAAATTTAATTGTCCTCTCCTAAAAGACGAGAGGGACAATCTAAGGATTGATAGATTTTCCAGTTAAGGAGAGGCCTTGAGTCTAATCTGGTGATCTGTCTTTTAAAAAACTAAAGTTTGGTGAAATAAAATGTATCCAAAGAGATTTCTCAAAAGTTATTTAAGGTGCTTGTACATGATATTTCAAGTTTCAAGAGAAGACAGAGCTGGAGTAGAGAGAATTGAAGTAAGAAAAAAATTGTATTATTGAATTCATTGCATCATCAAAAACATTCCATTCTAAGACAATTTGAAATGCTTGTGGTTTTGTCATTCTCTGTCAATGGTTTCGATATGTGTGAATGAATGTATTTCCCAACTAAGAAATAGAACTTTTTCTTCTGTAATCTATAGATCCATATTCTGATGAAAAAATTCCTTCAGTCTTCTATAAAAAAATGCCAAATCACTCAAGGTAATTAATAGCAAAATAATGTAGCAACAGTAGTGGTTTGGGTCAGTTGTCCAGTTATCTGTGCCGCTTACCTTTACAGAAACAGGTATTGTTTTAACCAAATAAGATGTTTACATCTGCCTATTCACTAACAGCTGTACATCCACAAATTCTGTTTGTTCAGTTATCACTGAAAGGGTTAATTGCTGCAGCTATGCCGCATGCAGATTCCTAAACCTAAACCAGATGTAAACTAAAGCCAGACTTTCAGTCAATCTGTGAGTCATATTTTACTGTCCTTAAAACTCCAAACAAGGAGCTGTCTATGGAAGCCCTTGAAGAC
>VXBB01024649.1:276730-336418 GCA_013399915.1 Illadopsis cleaveri | reverse complement strand
TGGGTTTTTTTTGATGGGTTGGGTTGTTTTTTATTGTTGGGCTTGGGCCTTTTGTTTGTTTTTATTTTTCTTTTCGTTTTTATATTTTGGGGATTTGAAAAGAAAAATCCTTTTGCCTTTTTTTTTTTCCCCTCATGGTTTTTCTCCATGTTGCTTAGAAGTTATTAAATACCCTTCTGACACAAACATTTCCTGAGTATCTTATTTCTTCATTTTTGCAGAAATACTGGGGATTGCTATTTTGTACTACTTTCTAAGTAGTTTGATCTACGGTCTAAGTTCTTCAATTATAATGAAAAATAGCAATGGCTTATATGAATAGTGGGGTTTTATATTCTAATGACAAATTACAGAAAATATTAAATGAGAGGCATATCCAACAGGTTGTGCAGGGGAACTTCAATATCAGTCTTGGTGATCCTGGAGAATTGAGAAACTTAGGAAGAGCTTACAGGCCTGTTAATTCCTTATTGAAGAAAGCAACTGATGATGTAGTTTGTTTTAACTATCATCATAGTCATTAATATGGTAATAATGACTGGATTTTTTTAATTTTTAAAGTTTGGATGCTACAGACAATATTTTACTCTCTCTACAGCAAGAGAAAGGGATTGTTTTTCCTGTGTTTTCTTTTTGATTTTAAGTCATTTACACAGTATTTGCAATTCAGGAAGAAGGTTAAAAAATGGACCTGAACTGCTATTCTTCTGAACATCATTGATTTTAGTCTTTTCACAGAGGGAGGGGTGTGGGCAGAAAAGAACAAAAAATTACTCCACCAAAAACTGGACAAACAAAGCTATCATTAAATGTACATCCTTTCCCACAGCGCACATATGTGCTCAAATAAATCAGCTGTGAGAGAGCTTCTAGTATCAGTAACAGTTAAGGAAGAGACATTTCATTTTGACCATCAATATTACATGCTTTGTTGAAATGGGTATGGGCTAAGATTTTATCTAACTCATAAGATGTTATGAGTCTTCCTAATATACTTCTCTCACATTGGCTGAGAGTTCAACTAAGCTGCAGACATTCAAGAGAGTGTAATGCTGTACTCTGAAAATATTTAATCCATATTCTTGAAAAAGGTGTGGAATTTTGGTGATATTAAATGTTATGGTAGGTTCTATTGCCTCTTTCTGTTCTGAAACTTATTTCTACATAAGAGAAAAGAATAATCCAAATTCTATATATTACCATCAGAAAATCTCCCTTTGCAGTATAGTACATAGGTCCTCTCTTTCTTCTTCTGTCCCATGTTGTAAGAAAATTCATGGTCCTTTGAGTCATCTCCCCTATTGCACATGTGTTCACAAATATTGGTATTCGTTTAAAAATCACAGGCCTCCCATTATATAATTATATATTATATTACTGTATTTTGAGGTGTAAAGTTTTTTTTAAATTTTTTGTATTGCTTGATAAGTAGGTTATCTGTCTAAGTAGACATATTCATGTTTATCTTTCCCCTAAAAGTCTCCTGTTATTTTTTCTATTTCACTCTAAGCTTAAAATAATAATAATTAAAATTTAATTGTTATTATCACCCTGCTTTTACTCCACTTGTGCGGAGTTACCAGTTATTTGAGTCAGTCTTTCTTTTGGCATATGCGCATTTTAAATATTAGCATCGTGCTTTCTGCCACCTCAAAATATTTTTTTAAACCTTTAACAAATTTTCTGTCTTTAAACACATAGTAATAATTCTTTCTTCATAAAGAAACCCAGGAAGGGAAGCAAGGAAATGCATGTTTTGGAATGTGTGCACTTGAACTGGAAATTCTGAGGCAAAATCAAACAGGATTCATTTCTGTTGAATGATAGGAACTTAACACAGCCTAAAGAGTGAGTTTCAGGAGTTCAGCATTCACCTGAAATAATAGTCTCAGGTCTTCTCTCGACCCAAATTAAATTAGTTTGGATAGTTAGGGGTATGATGGTACCACCTTACCCACAAATAATCTTTGTGTCAGGGCTGCTTTAGGCTCCAGATTCTGTGTCTTGGTTTTTAGTCCAGTAAGAAGCAAGCTGTTGTTGTTCAAGTTCTCTCACAGAGTTCAAGCCATGAGTACCATATTCTTACAATCTTTCCCTTTAATCCTTTTGCACTATTACTTTTGAAAAATGCAAAACTCTTCACTACATCTATGGTTTTATCAAGTATGAAGCCCTCATCTGGCTTAACTTCCCAAATTAAGGTCATTCCTACTGTTTGGTGCAGGTTTTGCATCTGAACCTTATTTTAATTCAGGCAGTATTAGCTGGGGCCAGGTATATCAACACAGCCTGGAATCTAAGGTTTTAATTTTGTTCCCGTACAATTCTGGCCCTTAAATTTGTCTTTCTCCCTCAAAATAATTGAATATTTCTGTTAATTTTTGCTACTACTTATTTAAACTCACACACCGGCCAGAAATTATCTGCATATAAAAATGTTTTACTGGGAACATGAGTGTTCCTGATTCTATTATCATAGTGTTTGTGCTCGTAGTGTGTTTGCGGCACATATTCCAGTGGTTTCACTGGATATGAATTATTGTCTTTAATTACAGTATGCAGATCCGTGCTATGATGTGTCATCCTAAACTAATCTGTTACTTCAATTTCAGCATGTGAGACAGAAGCAGCAAAAGTTTATCAGCTATCACTAGAGGAGCACCTACAGCCCTTCAAAGACAACATGGAGCAATTCATTAGTCAAGGTAAATAATGAAACGTCACTTAACCTTTTCATGACATTTCAAAGGAAAGTTATGGGAACAATGTTTATACGTTGTGGGAAAGGCACTGTTTATTTTGGCATCATAGAAAGTCATGGATTAGTTTGATCAGATGCCACACAGTTCTAACAGATTTGCAGAATTATTCCCTTGTACTGTAGGTGACTCACTCTCTTTTGCATGACAGCAAAGACAAATGCTATTGGCTTGAGTGTGTGATCTTCTAAGTTCAACATTCCATTAGAAAACAAATTTACAGCCTTTGTTCCGTGAAAAATTATTGAAGCTGGATCTGCTTCATTAACTTCATTCCAATGAGATAATTCTTTTGTATGCGCCAAAAACATGGAATAAGCATAACCAAAGTAGTTAAAGGTTTTCCAGATATACTGCACATCCACATGAAATACTTGGATGTGATAAATGGTTAACACTGCAAGAAAAAATGTATTAGAAATATCCAGGATCAACTGGCATCCTGAGTATTAGTAGAAAAACACATTAAAAATTAATAGACTATGCATGCTTTACTAGACCTTTCTTTGACTAGATTATAGGAAATATGGATAACTTTAGGTTTTGACTAATGGTATGTCAGAGCATCTCTTGAAATACTACTCTGCATTGACCAATTTGCTTTTTAATACAAGTCAGAATTCAGTGCATCAGGGTTAAAATACCCTGATGAGTACAACAACATAATTTTAATATTTTGATATTTCCTCTTCTAATTGAAGGCAGACCTGTGAATAGGCAGATTATGTGAGAATTCTATTTCTAGTGACGATTCATTAATTCATTCACCTAGAAACGTGTTAAAGAGCTACCATATCTAGAAATAGTTATTAGCTGAATGTGCTTTGTATTTGGGAGACCAGTCAGATATGCTTGTATATCTTCCTGGTTAGAGTATCCAAGAGGACTAACTATCCAAATGTTATAAGTGAAGTACCAATAGAATCACAGAATGGTTTGAGTTGGTGGGGACTGGACCAGGCTTCTCATGTGCTGATCCATGCCACAGGGAATAAATTGAGCACACCCAGTATTTTTAATCATCAAATATGAACTGATGTTTTCTAAAACAAACGTCTACTAGCCAAACCTGGCAAACAGGATGTTGTCTCCAGCACTAGTAGGTATGAACTGATTTTAAACTGGATTCTGGTTATGTATATGGCATATATATATTGCAGTAGTGGTATGATTGAACATGTATCAAGTGTTTTGCATTAGATTTACATTATAGTTTTTATGTATAGATAGGGGACATTCAAATAACAAGTTTGTCTGTAAGATATCACTATTGGCATACTGTAAATCATGTCATTTTAACCATATGAACAGAGCAGGAAATCAAACATGGGTATTATCCCTGGAAGTGTTCAGGGCCAGGTTGGATGGAGCTCTGAGCAACCTGGTCTAGTGAAAGGTGCCCTTGGCTAGTGTGGGGGGGGTTGGAACTAGATGATCTTAAGGTCCCTTTCAACCCAAACCATTCCATGAGTGTATGATTGTGTTTCAGCAGACAGTAAAATTCATTGAAATTGTGTTTTTTCTTTTAGAAGCCATATTTTTTAAAGTATCTAACTTTATACTTATGCTTATTTTATGATTTCTGGCTATACATTCCAGAATATAATTTTATATGCACTGTATAGTGATCTGGTTTTGCAAGGATATGCAATTTCCTTTGTGATTACGTGTCTGTAGTTTAGGAGACTGAGGAAAAAGAAAAGAAAAAAGGATATTCATCACATCTATTAAGAGCTTTGCTGTGTTCCCATATTAATAGTGTATATTGTTGGGTGGTTGACGAAAGGAGAATCCCATAATGTCAGTTAAAATATCACTGCTTCATTTTGATGAAAATAATTGGAAATGTGTATTGTTAACACAGTAAAGTGTGACTAAACAATTTCTACTTTTTTTTTAAAACCGTAGGGCCTATTATGCAGAATTCTGTCCCAGTGTAAGAAAGACAAAGGCTAACATATAGCAAAAAAAAAGAGTCCCTGGTTAAGTTCCAAAAATAAAGTAATTTAAATACCTTTCATTATGAAATCCTTTGTTTTTACTTCGTGGGATTGAATTCCGACTTGAAAGAGGCCATGTTTAAAGCAGGATTTCTCTTTCCTGTTCAGTGTTTGACAGGCTTTTGATCTAGATATTTTTTCTAAGGGCTTTTGTTGTTTGTGTAGACATAATCGATGAGTCTTTTCAGCTAGACTGCACACGTGATCATTTAGAAAAACAGAGGGACAATTCTTGGCACCTTTTGGGGATTTTTGTTTGTATAACATATGCTCTGGGCAAAGAAAAATCAAGCTTTACGTTTTTATCTTTTCAAGTTCCAGTTTCTCTAAAGTCAAAAAAAGTTTTAACTTATAACTCAGATGAAAAGCATTTTTCATAAGGTTGAATAATTTGGCATGTTTATATGATGCCTTTTCAGAGTAGATAACTTGTGTGCATAATGGGACCCAAAAGTTCAAAGTAGCTAGTTACTTACAGCATATTCCCTTATACATGTTGCAAGCAGCTAAAATGGACAATGGTTTTCCCATAGGCAAGAAAATTGGACACCAAATTAAATATCTTTGGCAAGGGGTTAAAAAGGCTATGCTTTGTAAGAATAGTTACTGTCACACACAGCTAGATAACTCTGAGTTATGATACTACAACTAGTCTAGATGATTGTTGCTAATGGTGTATTAATAATTTTTTTTTTAATGTTAACACTTTTATTAGATTCTTCAGGGACAAAGCAAGATTGTATATCACTAACTTGATTGTAAAGATGGTTTTATTTGAAAGGTAAAGAAGGGGAAGAGGCAAGAAAGTGAAATTTTTAAATTAAAATTGTAGTGGTATGCATGATGAAGGCTGTTCAGTATTTGCCTTGCTATCCAAGTCATTAGGCTAAACAATCAACATGTGCATTAAAGTATGCAAATTAGTGACAGGATCCCAGTCCTTTCTTGAGGGATTTCATGATCATTCTTAAAATGATCAATATACTTAACAGAAGGTTAAATTACCTGTGCTCTCCTTTCTACATTGGCTTAGTGGATATTGGCAAGCATGGTTTATCCTATACACTGAATTTTTGAGGGCCTGTGTGCTTCAAAACCTCCAACAAAATCCGCTCTGTTCTTCCATGTTCTCTTGTTTTCTTCCATGTTTTCTCCTTGTTTTATTTTCATGTCCTCTCTTTGAGTCCACGTACTGCAATCACATCAAATCACCAAATGTCTGATGTGGTTTTCTTGTTCTTACAAATGTCAGGGTTTTTTCTGAACTTCTTCATAGCCATATGCTTTAAAAAGGTTGGAAAAAAAAGTGTAAAATCTATTTCAAAAAAGGATATTGAAGAAAAGTTGTCAGAAAAGAAAAAAGTTTTCAAAATTATTTTGTTCCTTATTTACTTTTTTATAACAATTTATCTAAGCATTTCTAATATGTAATATATAACTGAAATTTAGTCAAACAATTGTCTTTTTCCAGTGAAAATTTATTCATACCAAAGAGTAGGAATTTAAAATTTGCATGTCCCCAATACAGCATATGTAGTCACATTTTCTCTCTTTGAGTTATTCCCCACAAGTTATCACTATTTGAATAAGAGAAGTTGACAGCAAAGCACTTATTTGGAAACCTTGTCTCCATTGTTCCATATGTAGCTGTGGATAGATAGGGATGCAAATAGATGAGAGATCACATCCACCAGTTTAGAAAGTTTAGGGAATCACTACGTTTCCTGCTGAAAATGAATCTGACACAAGACAGTGGGGAAATGCAGAGGTTACTAATTATCATGCAGTTTGTAGAGGAATTTCATTAGCAGTTAGTAATCCTTTAACCTTGTTCCCACTGGACAGGTTAGCCAGCTCTGGCTGAAAGAATTGTGTGTGCATGAACCACAAATGATTCATAGTCCCCAGGTTTTAACTGTGGTTAACTTTGCAGTGAAAAGCAGTCTCTGGATGTTTGATTGTCGGGATGCTACCTAGGCTGTGTGTTCTTGTCAGCTTGATAAAGCCGGAAACTTATGGGCAGGAAGTAGCAACCATCACTCCCTCAGAGTAGTAAGTCTTCTTTGAGAGATGGGAAGATTCAATATGTTTAAATCTCAGCTTTTCCACTGAGATTCTATGAATTGTGAAATTGCTGTGGACTTCAAATCTCAGCAAATCATCCTACATCGTATTAAGAATCCAAGCCAATATAATTAGTTTTAGACTTTAGAAAAAACATTATGCCATGGGAGAAGTACAAGCATTGTTTGCAGAGGTAAAAACAAAAATTTCTGATGTTTGGCTAGGTCATTTAAAAGCAATAAGAATTATTCCAGTGTGATTTTAAGTTTGGGACCACAGGCTAACCATTTAATTTTTGGTTCCTTCTAGTCTTACTTTGCAAAATCCTGCAGTTCTTCTATTGTAAGTGAATACCAGCACCAGGTTTTGTTCTGCTGAACCCAAGAATATAGACTCTTCTCCAGTTCTAAATTCTAGTCACATCCTCATGATCTTACAGAATGAAGATGTTAAAATTGTCCTCTTGGTTGAGCTGTCTGTAACTATCTCCTTCTTTTGCCTGGAAGAGCATTCAGGAGCCCAGTTTCCAAACTGTTAGTAAAGGAATGTATAAATCACAGTGAGTTCTATTTATCGCTGTAGCTGCAACCAGATAGTTGGTCATGACTTGTTCTTTTAGGTCAAGTAGCAAAAGGCTGTGCATCATCAAATGATGGATTGTAGATGAGACTAAAACATCAGACTGAATCTTGGATGTCTGGGTTAAGTTCCTGGCTCCAGAAGTACTGTAGATGATTGCAAAATGAGTGCTGCTAGAGTAATCTTAATTCTGGCGTTTTCTAACCCAGAATGATTGATTTTGCAGATTCCATTTTCTTTAAATATTGTTTTTATAATTTGATTAATATAAGGGAGAACATAGCAGTAGTTCATAATTTTTCTAAAAATAATTTGAGGAAAATATGACTGAAACATGATTAGGAAGATATATGAATAAAAGTGGTTTTGTTTTTCTTTGAAAAATTGCACAGAACATTAAGAGGTTGGATACTAGTAATTTATGTGGAGACACTCACTTTAAATATTATTATGATTACCAAAGTATGCTCATAACTAAGATCTAGAAAATACTTTTTTTTTTCCTTTGAGAAGATGATGATGGAGGAATATGAAGGGCAAGCAGCATAAACTCACTAGAACAAAAGATGCAGGAATTCAACTTAAGCAGTTTAATTTTATGAATGTTTACATTTTTCTGTTAGTATTCTTCTTGTTGAATTATTGAAGGAGCTTTTAAAACTTGTTCTTTGAGTCTTGAAAGTATTTTTTTAATCTCACACTGACATCTTAATGCTGATAAATAGTTTAACGTCAGCATGATATAAACTTGTGCCTACTTTAGATGTCAGCACCTCCATTGGTGTGCATTTATACATAATAATCCTAATTTGGATTGTGTTGCATTTGCAACACTAGGCAGGCTTCACTGAATTAGCCTTACCTTGCTTCAAAGTCCATGAAAGACCAAACTTTTAGACTGAGTCTGTCAGCTGTTTTGTACCTTTGGCACAGGATCTCATCTAATCATTTTTGTTGGCATCACAGTGGATTCAGACAGCACAGGTGTGGTAGAGTTAAAAAAGGTATTTTGTCATCACATGAGAGCAGATCAATGTATGAGTATCACAATAGCATGATACAAGTCATCCAACTGAAAAGACTCTGAAAAAAATGCCTTCTGAAAAAAATTAGTAAAAACCTTGTGGATAGTTGGGGAGGGCAGAAAATTCAAGTTTTTAATCTCTTCTCCAGTAAAAATGTAATCAAATAAGATTTCTTTTATAACATAGGTCTTGGGATGGAGAATGAAAAATAAGAGGACATTAAAGCTTAAGAGCATTTAGGTCCTGCATGAACCCTAATCACAATGGCACAGGTTCTTCAGTACTATGAAGTCCAGGCTCACAGATGAACAGTTCTTTTACTGGATCTTTACTGTACCTGAAGACATGTATTTAGTCATAGGTATGCTGTTTAACTTCATATCTGTTTCCTGCCTAGTCCTGACCTGAGACCTTTAAGCAGTGTAGGATTTAAGATCAGTAGCAGGGAACATCGAGTGGGCAGGTCAAAGCTGCACAAAAAATGCAATGTATTTTACTTCTGTGAATGTGACATGACAACATTACAGTGAATCACTGCTAAAAATACATAACTAAGTATGATGGAGTGATTTGCTGGGTTTTCTTGAATGTTGTTGTGTTTTGGGATTTTTTAAAAATGTTGGATTTGGGTCCCACTTTTCTCTCCCTCAATTCAGCTGACAGGAAATGTCATCCTTCAAAGGCTGACAGATCATGTTTGGGTTGGAGGAGACCTTAAAAATCACCTAGTTCCAACCCCCTACTATGGACAGGCACACCTTCCACTAGACCAGGTTGCTCAGGACGCCATCCAACCCAGCGCTGAACACTTCCAGGGATGGAACATCCACAAATTCTATGAGTAACCTGTTCTAATGTCTCACCGCGCTCACAGTGAAGAATTTATTCCTTGTATCTAATGTAAATTTACCTTCTTTCAGTTTGACACCATTTCCCCTTGTCCTATCACTAAATGTCCCTGTAAAAAGTTCCTCACCAGCTCTCTTGTGAGCCCCCTTTAGGTACGGGAAGGCTGCTGTAAGGTGGCCTCAAAGACTTCTTTTCTCTTGTCTTCATAGAAGAGGTGTTCCATCCTTTTTATCACCTTCTATGTATCTGCTCCAAAAGGTTGCTGCTTAGGTTGGGGGGCCCAGAGCTGGACACAGTACCTCAAGTGGGGTCTCCCAAGAGCAGAGTAGAGGGAGAGAATCACCTCCCTTGACCTGGTGGTCACACTGCTTTTGATGCAGCCCATGACACAGTTGGCTTTTGGGGCTGTGAGCATGCATTGTCCAGTCATGGTGAGCTTCTCATCAACCCCCAAGCCTTACTCCTTGACTGTTCTCAAACCATTCTCTACCTAACCTACGTTTGTACTTAGGATTGATCTGATTGAGGTGCAGGACCTTGCACTTGGCCTTGTTGAACTTCATGAGGATGACACAGGCCCACCTCTCAAGCCTGTCCTGGTCCTTCTGGATGGCATCTCCTCCCAGCACCGCAAAGCTCTTGTGGTATTGACTGCACCACACAGCATGGTGTCATCAGCAAACCTGCTGGGTGTGCCCTCAATCCCACTGTCCATGTCACCAACAAAGCTGTTAAAAAGTGCTGGTCCAAAAACCAATCTCTGAGTAATGCCACTTGTCACTGCTTCCTACTTAGACATTGAGCTGTTAACCACAAGTTTGAGTGCAAACATCAGCCAGTTTTTTACCCACCCAGTGTCCCATCTGTGAAGCCTGTGTCTCTTCAGAGAGAAAAGGACGTCATGTGGGACAGTGTCAAATGCTTTGTATGATTCTAGGCAGATGACATCAGTACTCTTCCCTTATCCACCAACACTGGAACCCCATAACAGAAAGCCACCAAACTTGTCAGGCACTCTTTGCACTTACGTGAAGCTATACTGGCTGTCACCAATTACTTCCTTATTTTCCATTTGCCTTAGCACAGTTTTCAGGATAATCTGCTCCATGATCTTGCCCGTCACTGACTTGAGACTGCCTGGGCTGTAGTTCCCCAGATCTTCCTTATTTCCCTTTTTAAAATGAGTAGTTGTGTTTCCACTTTTGCAGTCACTGGGAACTTCACTGGACAGCCACAATTTCTCAAATATGATGAATGGTGGCTTAGCCACTTCCTTGTACATGGCTGAATCTCATCAGGTCACATGAACTTGTGTACCTTCAGGTTCCATAGTCTCAAACCTAGTCTTCTCCTTCTTCATTCTCTCAGTCCTTGCCTTTGCCTTCTCCAACTCTGGCAGTGTGGCTGGACCACTTGCTGATGAATACTGAGTCAAAAGTAAATCTCCTTTTATAGAGTATTAAGTTTAATTTTTTTTTTTAACTTTTAAGGAAGTACAAGTTTCTGCCTTGCATATTCAATGAGATTTTAAGCTGTGCTTCTATAAATCTTGCTCACAATCTACGGAGCTAGCACATAATTTGCGTTCCTGTTGTGTGAGGGTATAACGTCATAAGGAAGCATAATTGGCTGGAATCAATTTAAATATTTATGTGTTGAACTGGGTTTTTTGGGGGAAAAAAAAAAAAAGAAAGGAACAACACCATTGGGAAAATGTTCTGCATATTGGATGCTCTATCCCAAGTTATCTTCAAGAAGTTGGGGTCTGAATGTTTAAATTTAAATGTTCTATTTAAATGTTCTCTTACCTGTATGCATAAAAATCACAGAAAATGGGGGAAGGGGAACAGGTTTGTGCTGACAACCTTTTATGAATTTGTTGTAGGAAGTACAGAAGGATATAAGACTCTTGATAGGATTCCCAGAAGAAATCCTGCTGTACTGTCATGTAAAGTTTTCTTGGTATGAATTTATCCTATAGTAAGCTATCCAAATCTACTTGGATCTTTTTTCAGTGTAAATAGAAATTCTCAAAACTATAGCAACACAGCTCTAATGAGTCATTGAAAAGGCTTTGTATCTGTTGAAAAAAAAAAAAAGAAAAAAACTGGCTCCACTTGAAAGTTACTGGAAAGCACATTCATAGCTAATTATAAACAAATACTAGTTAACACTTTAAATGAAAAGACAGGAAAAAAGCAAAAAGATTTAGGACATAGACAAGCAGATGAAAGGATTCTTGTTGCCTTCCATCTGAGATTACTCAGATGCATTCCTGTATTCAATTACCTGAGAAGATGTGATATTCCCTTAAGAGAGATCGGGAGATCAGAAGGGATGGCAGTTTCGTGCATCTCCTTACTCATAGCCCTTTGAAACTGGTTCAGCAGAAATAGCTTAAATTGCAGCAGGGATTGGGGCCAGACAGTGACTACAGACAGTAATCACTGGGTCAATATCATACCACAAAACAACAACAAAAAATTCTGGTGGAACAAAAGCTCTGTCACGGTGTTTGAATGCAGTTTAAGTAGACTTACAAGGTCTACTTGGAATACTTTCTGAATAGACACCAACTGGTCAGCTTGTGTGACTATGCTTATCTAGTACATTTATACATAGAGGAAGAACACTGATAATTCTTACTGGTTGGTAGCTTTGAGTCTATTTTTCTTATCAAATCCCTTACATACCTTATATTCAATTCTCAGTTTGAGTTTTATGCCTCTTTTTCACAAAGCTACTAAGCACAGACCCCTGTCATCATTTAAAAATTAGTGATTGTAAACTTTCCTTTACTTCTTCCCCAAAACCCACTTCCTTTTTCATAGTGTCCATCTTAAATGGCTGAGTTCTTCCTAGTGCCACTAGTGCCCCAACCACACTAAATAAAACATGCAAAGAGAACACCAACAAAATCCAAACACTGAGGCAAAACGAATTCAAAAGTCAAAAAGGGATTAGGAATAGAGGAGGAGGGGAAGAAAGAAACTTTCCTTAAGGGATTTCTATTCGTTCTGGTGTATTTGCTATTCTACTTTAGCGTTTCAAGGTCTTTCAAAACACAGTCTTGAATAGTATGCTAACTGCCAAAAAAAAGAAAATTCTTTTAAGTGTTATTTTGGTGTTTCCTGAGGGTGTTTAAAAGTATATGTACTACCAAGGAGAATAGGGGAATTTTCTCAGGAGCACTGACAGAGCTCTTGTAGACTTGGACCTTGGACCGTAATAATAGCAGAGTAACTGCATGTTCTTGCTTGTGCTGGTAGTTCATCCAGTATTTTCTCTATATCCATTTTCTTTCTGTCCTGGTCACATGCATGAGATACCTGCAGAAGGTATCCTCATGGTCTCTGTCAGGCATCTCAGGTCCTCAGGCCTTAATGAAGCTGGGTCAGAAGTGACAGGTGAACTGCCCGAGGTTCCATACACTTTTTAAGAAAAAAGGTCAATTTCCCTCAATTTTGTTCTTAGTTTAGTTTTGTTGGGACTTTTTTTGAATTTGTGCCTCTGCCAGTGGAGATATTTGGTATATTTTCAAAGCCCCAGCTACTATTCACTCATCACCAGTGTGGAAGAAAATATGTCCTCTTTAAAGATCCTGGTAAATCTCCAACAAAGGTTTGTAAAAATATTAGTGATTGCTTTCTTTTTTATTTGGGTTTTTTTTCAGTAAAAAGGATTTCTATAAATTTTTTTTTAGATTTTTTTCAATCCTGTGGATAGAGGGAAATATCACACTTTCAAACAAGAAATTGCAACAACTGATAATAGAGACAGCGGGTGTTATTTGCAATATCTGTCCCCATGGAAAATAGTCTGTACATATAGAAAATAGATATATTCATGTTATTAGCTTTTTTAAAAGTCAGGATTGGTGCACAAAGTATAGTGGTTAAATTTGGAGGAGACTAGCAGGGAAAGTTTTTTGGACTTAAAATGAGAGGATACTTGGCAGTTGTCTTAATACACATTGTGGCTTGATTTCTGCCTTAGCAGAACTTAGCATAACATCCACAATGATCCACTGAGGTCAGAAGGGACAATTTGTGGTCAATCAATGGTTTATATCCTTGCCTTTGAACCCCTTTTAATATAATTTCATCTTTTAGCCTTTTTGAAAACAAAAGCCTATTTATAGAAAAGTGAATTTTACTTCTCCTCCGACGACCAGCATTTTCTAAAATGCCTGTGTCTATTTCTTACATGCAGTTTGGTGAGATACATCAGATTTTCATAAATGCATAGGTCACTTCAGTAGGGTTATTCATGTGTGTGCCTTTGTAGAAGTTTATATATAACATTTGAAGGACTCTAATCAAAAAGAATTGGAAGAGCAAACACACAAAACAATGGTATGTATCATTCTGGAATGTGGGTATATGCTGATAAGGACAGAAGAGTTGAGAATTCAGTTAGACTTCATTTGTGAGATCTTGTTTGAAAGCTGATTTTGAACTGCATGAAACCGAGTTTTATGCCCCAATTATAAACCACCAAATTTAAGCAAATTAAAAAAAAAAAGTGATAGAATAGAAATTAAGACATCTGAAGTGGATAATTTTTGACGAGATACATCCTGTAGTTAAAAGAATTGATTTAAGAGCCTTGGATATAGTACAGTCCTCACACTTGGTAAGCAGTGACGTAGGGAGGAAGGAATGTACTTGAATTTTGACCAAATATATAAAGTGTTTAGGAAGTATAGACCTTGCTCTAAAGGGAGACCAACTTTAAATAATCTGAAGGTATCTTAATGGAAAAAGCAGGCAAACACTGGAATGTCATCCAACAAGAAGGCATTAAAGATGCTTTCAGACTGAAAAGGGAAAATCTAACTAAATCAGTACATGTTGTAAACCGTTGATAAGGTACCTTGGCTCTGTTAGAGGTCACTTTGACTCTAAAATGCTGTGAGTTTTGAGATGGCCATGTTTTTCAGTGTGACTCAGGGTTATTTTTCAACTATATTATTTGAAGTAGATTTTTCAGAATATATATGCATTCAGGATTATGAAAGCTGCATGTAAAGCCCTACAATGTATGGAGTGTGTGAAGGCCGATGTATATATATATCTGTTACTTTTGCTTATGAATGTATTGAACAAAATAGAGGGGATAGTATTTCCCGATATGATACAGTCTTTAATAGATTTGGAACAGTTTATTTGGTCATATTTTAGCAAATTAGTGTCAGGAATCAAGTTCTTAGCAGGGGGTGTTAGAAAATATGATGAGCCAATAAAATATGGAATATTTGGGAAGAAAACTAACCCAAAAGCAGAAGTTCCTACATCTGTCAGAAAACCTGCAAGCAGTCACTGCTGTATTAGCTGATGGATTCCAAATATATATGAAACCAGGTATGGATACTGCATGACTACAAGATTTCTTTTAGTGTCTTTCAAGAAAAAACAAATAATATTTTTGAAATAATCCTATTTCTAGAAAATAGAGAGTAATAGTAGAGGCAGAGGAGAGTGTTCAGATATGGTCAGCTGCCACGGTATCCTAGGATTTATCTAATTTTTCTGTGTTGGCCATTGATGATCGCTGTGTCATGATCACTGTGGACTGGGTATAGATATTCATTTTTTTTAATTTCACCTGTTATAGGTATTCTCTTTGTAAGAGGAAACACACTTTTCTCCCCTGAAGGTTCTTCATAGGTGGGGACCTTTTAGCTGGCATTTGGCACTTCATGGTTATATGCCAAGAATGAAGAAGCCAAACCAGTACCTTTTATGCACTCTTTTTACACCTGTGATGAACTGCTTTGGAGGAAGAAGTGATAATAAAGATGCATAATACTGAATGAAATGATGAAGTCTAATGCATACTGGGGTACTTCAACTGGATGCATCATAACTAAATTTTTTCCTTCCCTACTCAAAGAGGGAAAACTTAATTAAAAGTAGTTTAGAAGTAGTTTACCAGTGAGGTGATTAGTACAGAGCAAAGTACAGATAACCACTAATATTAGATGATAATATTCCCATTTCACATTTCACAAGTTATAACAATCTCCAGCTGCTTCAACATCTAATAGTTATTCCATTGTATCCAGGTGATAGTAAAAATTCTGTCATTTTGATAACAGGAGGTTTTCTTTCCTTACTGATTAAATTTCACTGTATGTTTTCAGCTAGGCATTTTCTACAGCTCTTGGATGTTTACTGTGTCTAGTGCAAAAGCAGTCGTCTGATTATTTTCTTTGGACAGGGACAGATCTGAGGGTATATACCATATTTTCTCTTTCACTGGTGCCACCTGTCGTCTCGTGGAAGCAGAATTATTTTCATAATATCTTTGACTTTTTCTGTCTAGAAAAATAGTAATGCAAAAGGGTTGCAAATTAGATTTCCCCCTGCATAATATCTTTTTGATAAAATGAGGAAGGTTTGAAAATATCACATTTGGAACAAACTACAAGGAAATTCTTCTTCAGAGAATATTCTTTTCTTTGCAGGATTCTGTTTAATATCAAGAGGTGATTTGATGCAGGATAAAATCTCTATGGGTATAGTGGCTGCCTTATGCATAAGTAGTTATTACTTAAACAACAAAAAAAAGGCCCTATAACATGCATTTCTGCAATTCAGGGTTTCTAGAGTTTCTTTTCATTGTATAATTCTCTATGAATTTATTTAAATTATAGATGCTAGAAATAACTTGGTTTTGTTTTGCTGTATTTTGTTTTTCTTCTTCTCTGGACCACAATAAATTTCTTTTTTAGTTGAAAGAGAACTTGTGCCAGACTGAGGATATTCTGACATGTTTTGATAAGCTTAAGATAAGATGTTATGCTTACACTCATTCAAAAACTAATTTGTGGAATGTTTGCTCCATTACTGGTGGGTAAATAATTGTTTGTAAACATGGGCAGAACATTTGAAATAAAGAAGAAAGGACCTAAAACAAGGCAACTCTAATGATATTCCATCCCATCAATCTTGGAAGTGATAAAAAGATTTATATCCTAAGAATGCAACATACGTATACAAGACTGTTGTAGGATGGAATATGGGAGCCTGTATTTCTAAGCGTTGTTTAAGTGAAAAAAGTCCGAATTGCATTTCTCAGTAATAGAATTATTTATTTTAAGAGTTGTATCTACAGATACTTTGTGATTGTGTTAATGCAGAATGAGATATTTGATCTCATTTCATCCAGAGGGTTTGTGCACAGCTTTCTCTCTTTTGAAATACATATTTTTTACTGATCATACCTTGATTTTCAGGACTGAAGTATGGAAAAAAAAAGTATAAATGAAATCCTGTAAAAGCTGTCACATTTCACCTGATTTCTTATCCAAGGCAATGCAAGGCTTTCCAGAAAAGCTCCAAGTCAGCGCAAATGCACTCAGCACTGGGCTCAACTTCACTCAAAAGGGTTGTGAGCCCTTGCAAACCTCCTGAAGAATCTGGGCCAAGTTTCAAGTCTGTATTGAAACCTGTAATCAGGCAGGATTCACGTGCTCTTCAATTTCCTTGAGAACATCTCTCCCTCAAGTCTTCTGTGGTTTGGTGGGATTTTTTTTTTCACTGTCAGGATAACAGTGGTGAAGCCCAAGTCTTCAAGTAATGACTACTAAATACGTTTTCCACTGCAAATATCTGGGCACTAGTCAGCTGTGCTACTGCTCAGAAGGCTACATTGCTACTAATAAGAAGCATTTGCAGCACTAGACAAAGCTCTGATCATTGTTGTGACTAGGGAAAGTATAAGGAAATTCCATTTGTATATCTTTGCTGCAGATTTCACATGCCTACTTGAGTGTGTGTTTGTAAATTGCTGTTGATTGAAACATTTTAACAGAAAAACAATGATTATCTTTGTATCCAAATTATGCCATTGCTTTGCTTTTTTTCCTAACAAATTTAAAATCAGAGTTTCCTTTTTCAAAGGCAGGGTACCTATAATGCAGAAAAATAATTTTAATGATTAAATTGCAGATTTATGTAGGTAGAGTGGATAAAAACTAGGGGAAAGGTGTGTTCTTTTTTAGATTTCTGTATGAATTTTATACCACTGACATTTGTTACCAGGACAGTTCAGAGCCTTTTCATGTTTCAAAACTTTCTGACTCTTGGGAATCCTAAAATTCTCCTTGCAAGTTAGCAGGCCAGAATTCTAGCAGACTGAAAAGGGAAAGCTTTCTTCTTAAGCATGCAGACTTTAAATGAGATTTAAGTTGTATTACCTGAATGACTGCATAAATATAAACCTAAATGCATGCACAGAGCAGATTGACAATTGCTTTGCACATCGGCGATGTCTAAGTTAACATGCACATTTTGGTGTATTTTTTGTTAAGTGTTCTTTCAGTGATCTAAGTTAAGTGAAATGTGCACAAAAAAATTATGAGAGAATATGTGGCAAATAGAGCATTTTTTCACCAATATGTGGGAATAACAGTTTCTTATTTGTAATTTCCTTGAGATGATCACCAAATGATACCTTTCATATAAAACTAGTCATGTTGTCAATATGAGCCTGCTACAGGTCTAGTACTTCACTAATGGATGTGTATAAAGGGAGAGGAAAGAGTTTTCATTCCTAATTGCCAAGCAACTTGTAGAAAGGCTATAAGGCTGAATCCTTCCTGCTCAGCTTTTCCTCCTCTTGGTAGACAAATTCCCATATTACTTGAGTTTTTGGAATAATTTTTTAAGATCTGGTTTTAAGATCTTGGTTGTTGTTTAGATTACTGGAAGATTTTTTTAAAAAAATTTTTTTTTCATTTTCTAGGCTTTGAGTTTTGGATTGGTTTCTCTTTGCAGTGGTAGTTTTGGAATTCTTTTTAGTAGGGTTATCAAAACCTGTTAAATAGTTTTGTGTAGTTTTATTTGTGTGGTTGTTTGTTGAATGTGGGGGTTGGTTGTTTTTTTTCTCAGAACTGATCTACATGAGTATATCCTCAAGTGGTTTCTGTATATTTTACGCATGACATATTTAAAATTGAAATTATCCTGAAACATCTCTGTTTCACCTTGTTGCTAATTATTTTATTGTATTTTTGCAGCCAAAATAGACCAAGAAAATGAAGAGAAGTCACTGACAGAAGCACATAAAAGGTNTTGTTGCTAATTATTTGATTGTATTTTTACAGCCAAAATAGACCAAGAAAGTGAAGAGAAGTCACTGGCAGAAGCACATAAAAGGTAAGAAAGAGTGATGTAGTAAGACCTTTCTTTGAAAAATATGGGATTTTAGCAGTTGTTGTATTGGTAGCCAGTATTACTGTGTTTTTGAATGGTGTAGAAATGCACTCAGAAAGAAAAGTGATATTTAGTTTTTGTCAGTTTTAATTTGACAATGGAAAAAGATTGAAATTCTTTAAAGAAATGTTGTACATTACTCCTGTCATTCAGAAAATACATTAACCTTATGTACAAATAAACTCAGAGTATACTGTTTGGACTGAGAGAAAACTGTGTATAATACACCAAAATCATGGTGATTAGAGACATATTTAGTATTCCCCAAACCAGTATTATTCATTAGGTATTCATATAGCACATTTCCTGTGCTTATAAAATGTCCATTTTATAAAAAATAATTAAAACCTTTCTTTAATAAACTAATGAGATGTATAATTAAATGTGACTTCCTTCATAGAATTGCTAATAGATCTTCAAATACTTAGTGTGGTAAAAAGCAAAATACCTCATTAAATTTCATTATAGATGTGTGCAGCTGAGACAGTTTTCAAAACTGGGAATCTCACTGCATTGTACAACGTGTGATTTGTTCTGATTTTTTTGGAGAGTTCTCCAGCAGCAGTGTTTAAGTGGGATAGATTTTTATTGGTCTCAGCAAGAGATCAAAATATGGTGCACAACATTTATAGCCCAAATTGAGAGAGACTCACCGTCTGTATTTGTTTTTCTTTCACTAAAAATAGCATTTTCTTTTTGTACTAGCTACAACTATCACTTAATACATACTAATGAATATATCCATTATATATTCCCAGAATTATGAAGTTTCTCAATAGGATTCCTCTAAAAATATCACTATAAAAGTTTCTAGTTTTTATTGTGGTTTGTTAGCCATTCTATGGCCTCAACACCCAAATTTGCTACCTGCAGTAATGCGGCAGGGTGGTTGATGTCTTTCCTGGTACAATGTCACATTTTTTCTCTATTCCCTTGGACCATGTACTAAGGGTAGTACCTGAAAAAGAAGCCAAGAGGAGTGAGTGCCACAAGAACCTCCCTCCTTACTCATAAGGAGATGGTGAGTCCTTGTGTCTTGCCTCAGTAGTGTGGAACCATGGGATGTGAAAAGGGAATATAAGAGACTCACAGACAGCTGCTTTGAGCAGGTCTGTGTTCCCTTAAGTTTCACTACAGAATCACAGAATATTCTGAAGGGATCCACAAGGATCATTGAGTCCAATTCCTAAAGGAATGGCCCATAGAGGGATCAAACCCACAACCTTAGTGCTTATCAGCACAATGCCCTAATAAGCTGAGATAATACTAGAGTATTGCTTTGGCTTGATGTCATACCTCTTGCTCAAGTATATGAAAGGTATTCCTGACATTTCTTCGGTTTGTTTAGCTGCTCAGTTACGTTATTCTTGTCTTTAAAATTTTCCTTCACAACAAAACTTCGAGAGAAGATGGCACTGTTAGGAGATTTTTGTGATCTCTGATTGCTCTTTGAAGGAAAATATTTGTCCTGTCAAAAATGGGCTTGAATACAAGTCCAAAGGTGACAAAAATATACTGACAGTGGAATCTTCAATTTGTTCAGAAATCTTGTGATTTATCATGATCTTTTCGTGTCTAATTCACTTTCCCTTCTAATCTTTTTCCCTGGCAAGACTGGAACCATCATATCAAAAACTTTGTATTGGTTTTATTTCCCTGATGGGGGAAGAAAGCAAATGGCTCTGTGGATTCTTGTTTACTTGGTCTGTTTCTTCTGACTTGCCCTATTCCTTTTTCTCCCACATCCTTCTACACAGTTTGTCAAAGAAGAAAATTCTGTGTCACTGCTCCTCCTTTCTGTGAATGTCTAGCAAGGATATTTTCTTTCTTCCTTCCACCTTGCCACTGAAATTCTTGATCAGATTAGTGGTATTTTTTAGAACACTGAAGACAGCTTCATATAGTTTTAGTATTATGTGTGATTATTTCAATAAGATTTTTAATTTAACTTGGAAATAAAATGCTTGGGATCCTTTTTGGCAGGGGTGGGTGAAAAAGATGATAGGAGCTTAAGAAGCTAAATAAAAGATTAGTTTCATTTGACTAATCATAGGTAGATAGCAGTGCATTGGATGACCAGATAAGCAAGTAGTGCAAGGAAAAGTGATGGATTAGATGGAGCAAAGTTAATGTGATTAATGTGCTTGGATTTTCCTTGTTGAAGTGGATGACTTCAGCCCATGTATAAGTTCAGGTCTACTGCATGGAAGCATTTCTTTAGCTTTCATTAAAAACTATGACTTTTTTTTTATTTTTATTTTCTTTGTTAGTTTGTCTCCATTAAAATACAAAAGTCCAAAAGAAAAGCTGTTGTAGCAATAACAAAAAATGTTTCTGAAATGAATAATGATTTAGGGAAAATTCAGCAATGTGTATTTTAAAAAAGCTCAGTTGTGCAATAGAAGAGCTGAAATGGAAAGTTAATCTTACTCACAAAATGAAGACAAAGAAAATGGAATGTCTGCTCCAGGGACTCCATACAGAGTATAGCTGTTCATTTGTCACAAGTGAGAAAATGTTTAATCAGTTTTGAAATGATGTATTCTCTCTTTATTTATCGTGTTTAGTGACTTTAAGAGTGTCAGTATGTAAAGTGTTTATCCAAGGAATGGATTTCTGGCACATGGATAAAATGAAAAGTGAAATGTTTAGCTCGCAATAGGCATATGTTCCAAGATCTCTCTGAGTAAGTATCCTGAGATGAGAAGAAAGCACACAGGTCTATGTTTATCTAGCTTATGCAGGCAGACAAGGAAGGCTCCAGCCTGGTATTAACACTGAAGTGACATGGAATGTCTTCACCAAACCCCAAACAATTACATCATTCCCTTAACAATATTGATAAAGTGTAATAAGAAAGAACCTGGCACTTTCCAATTAGATCCTCATTGCTATATGCTTGAGAAACTGTGAAATACTTGTCAAGTTAAAGCAAAAATCGCTCGTTTGGGGGGAGGTGAAAGAAGTAAAACAGAAAAGAGAGAGGAGGAGGGGAAGAGATGCTTCTGTATTTTAGGAGTCCTCAATTCGATGCCCCTTTATTTTTTCTTCTGTTTTTATTTTTAAATTTGAAATCATGTCCTCTGTCCCAAGACTTGTAATATAGATATGCTCTCTCTTCTCTGTATTTTCATTTACTTAGTGCTAAATATCTTTTGTCTTTTGAGATGTGATTTTACTTAAGCAGCAAGAAAAAAAAATTGAAGTATTATTGTTTCCAGGTGTGCTTAATGCAATTTCAGAATGAGACAGACTTTTATCATAGTATCCACAGCAAGCATGAACCAAGATTGCAACAAAATTATTGTCCAAATAATATGACAAGTTTGCTGTTTGCTGTGCTAGGATGAAAGGCAATAGTCACAGCAGAAATACCACTTTGCAGACTTATAATCAGAAATGAGTTAGTTACTCCTCTTCTTGCACTTCATTTCTGAAGAACAAATAGCTAAACAACCTGACTGAAGTTACTAGAAGCAGCATTCATTGAAGTTGAAGGTCCTAATTCTCTGCCTTGCTGCCTGAACAGCTGAATAACTCTAGAGGAATTGCATGTAACTTTATTACTTTTTCTTATAATACCTCACCCAGTATTAAGTTCTCATCTCCTTAGAAGGCTTCCAGATTCACATCTTTTGTAAAAGCAAATAAATCCAGACTTGTAACAGTGATCTGTCTTCCACTGAAATAGTTAAGATGATCTTTTCCTTCCCCTTTATCTGCAAACATTTGTGTCTTCTTGGAATAACACCTTGGATATATGATGATCTTCAGTTTTTCCTGCTCTCAGTCTTAAAATGAAGCATTAGATTCTAATTTCAATTCAGCAGCACTGAAAGTAGTTCAGTTACTCACATTTCATGTAATTAACTCATATTCCACCCCTGTAAGAGACAATGTATGCTAGAAATGTTAAAGAATACTAAAGATCTTTTTCAATTTGGGGTTTTTTGGAGTTTTTTTAGTATTTCAGATAGTATAACCCTGCTTGACGTGATAAGTCACAAAATCAACTGTCCAATACTCTGGTGGATTAAAACTGTTCACCTGTTTTTCCTGATGCCTAACAAGATCTGGAAAGACAGAAATTCCACTTGCTGTCCTGGCTTTCTGTACATCACTGATTTTAAAAAAAATCGTAGAATTTAATTTATTTCTTAGTAAATCTCAGTGCATTATGAGAATATATATTTGTTTTATAAAAAGTCAAACAGAGGACTTTTTGCCTTTTGACGTAAGTATCAACTGGGGAATTTAGGATGTGTGTGGCTTGGTATGAAATGCTCATCTTTCCATGTCTGGATATTTTTATTTGGTTTATTTTATAATTTGCTTCCATTACTTGCACATTCCAGTGATTTTTGGGCTTTTAAGTGCTTTCTGAGTGCAGCCTCCCAGGCACCTCTTCTGTTTTCAGGACTTAATAATCCAGTTAGAAATGTGTTGTTGCATTCTTCTGCTGTGGCAACAAAATGACATTAATTTTGAACAGAAATGTTTACCTTTAAATTGACTGCAAAAAAACCCAGTATTCTTGACACAACACTCTTTGCAGACTTCCATTGACATCACTGAACATGAGAACTTGGGGAGGAACAAAGGTTTACACCTGCTTATGAACTGACAAGTTGATGACATTTAGAGAAGTAGCAGACAGTATGGTACAATGGCACTGCTGAAAAGCAACACCTCGAAATGTAGCACCTAAGTCTGGTAATCCTTTAAAACATTAAATGTTCCTACCACCTCGCTACCCTCCACACAATGTTTTGGATTGTTTCCAAAAGTGAACTGTAAAGTTAAAGAGAAAATTGAGTTAATGATAGAAATAAACTGGTGAAAAGCTTAGAATGGAAGAGGTATGTAGTTAAAAAAAAAAAAAAAAAAGGCCAGAAGAAAACTTTTAACTGAAAGGCAAGAATATGCTATTGGACTCTGTCTTTCACTACTCTTTGGCCATTCATCTATTGTTGGTTGCTTCACTGTTATGTCTATTTCTCGCTGTGTGGCTCCCAGCATGTAGGCTGGAATTGCTAAGGGTAATACATTTCAGACCGTAGGTATACATTAGTTGGATCAGGAAAAAGTAAATACTTGCTGAGCAGAGGAAATGTGTATAGAAGAAGCTTACAGACTGTTAAACAGTTTGGATCATTCTAGTTTAGTATCCTGTCTCTGACAAAATATCAGGACCAGTAGATATGCAGTAATGGAAACTTAGTCAGCAGTTTAGTTATGTCAGAAAGTCTCTTCTGAAATATGGGTAATTGGTCTTATCGTGGAAGATGAAGTCCTTGTCCTTTTCTGAAAATATTTGCCAAGTGACACAAGTCCTTAACCATTTAGATGGCTGATTTTTGCCTGTGAGAGCATTTTCTTTTCTTTTAAAGATTTTGGCCGACTTGCTTTGAAAAGTAATTTTATTTATTGGTTTGAAATTAGTTTGCATTTAATGGCATTCAGTGTTAGTATGAACAAATGATAATACAACTCCTAACAGACTGGGGTACAATTCAGAGATCTAATATTCTGTAATGTAAATTCATTTTTATGCAACTTATTCTAAAGTTCAGGTAGAGGGTTTATTCTTAGATCTTACAGTAGATGGTGAAGTTTAAGGTGCAACTACAGTTACATGGCTAAATAGCATTGATAACAATACAGCTAACACCCTGATAACAATATAGTCAAAATAATTGGATTAACCAAAAACTAGTGCTCTGGCATTAGACTGAGGATTAAAAATAGAGGGAAGAATAGAAGACCCATGTAGATTATAAAATTAGTGGGGAAAAAAAATACATGAATTAAAGTCTTTCAGTGTGTCACTTTTTTTTTTTTTTGGCTTCCAGTTTATGTTCAGCAGGTGGTTTCACTGAGTAGCCCTCAAAAATTCAAGATATTCCTCTTGAGCTGTTGCAGCTGAAGTAAAACGCTTGTGTGCGTGTGTGTATGTGGGATTAGCTCCAGTGCCTCTCCCTTGTGCATCAGCTTCTGATTATGTTCAGCAGGACTTTTCTTTCATCATGTTGTCTACCTGAGCTCTTTGGTTAGATTGTTTCCTAAGACCTTCTTAGTCAATGTTTACATCTGCATGGACTGTGACTTAAATGTGGGCAACACATCTCTTTTACTCTCTTATGTTGATTTGCCACTGGAGTTGTTCCTTTCTTCCTTGCTGAATGTTATGACTTACTTTAAGTATTAAAATGTTATGTTGCTGTTGTCATGTATATGCAAATAGAAAAGCAGAACGTCAGGGATGGGATTTAATTAGGTCACAACTGCTGTATTAACTCATCTGGGAACTATCCAGTAATAATCTGTACAATATAGGTCATTCCTTCCATAACAGTTTCCAGATGATGGAAGGCTGCCATCCACAAGCTGATCCATGATACAGGGATTGCTTCAGCCTACAGCTGAAACTCCACTGTGCTTCTCATAGATGGAGATTAGATGACTAGAGAAAAAAGCGTTGTCTGTTTGCTCTTCCTTGGTTTGTTCCTCAGCCTCATTGCCTTGCTTCTTAACTGCTTTAACAAACTAGTTCAGAAACAGCTTCACTGGGCCAGATCCCTGTCTTAAATGGGGGCTTGTCATGAGATAACCTCACCTACCTCTTTTCTCAGCTGCTGCCTGAAAGATAGTTCTACCTTGATCAGTCTGTGGAGGAGGTAAAACTTTTGCTTCACCCTAAAGAAAAAAATTAAGGCGTGGTCACCCCTGACCAGAAACACCTTGAAGCCTCCTTGGAAGAGATGAGAACAGCTGCTCCAGACATGAGATAGTTTTCTTAGGCCAATGGATTATGGTTTGTCTAGCTGTGCTTGGATGTGGGAATCTTGATGATTCACAAATCCAGAGTTGATATGGTTAATACAATATTTCTATTAATTTCCATGGCTGCCACCTTTTCATTTAGACAGTCCTTTTAAAAAATGCTGCCCATTTTCTGTACTCATCTACACAAAGATTCTTTCACTTCTATGAAGAGAATATATTGGGATGACTTGAGACTTGAATCTCAAGTGTTCAAGGTTTGAAAAGTGCAAATAAGGACCTTTCCAACCTGACAGTTCATCAAGACAGGTTTTGAAGTCTTTCAGTTTCCTTTCATGGGATTTTGTCGTAATTGACGTTGAGAATATGAAAGTCCCCTTGAAAAGTGATGTTTTCAGCAAAGGTTCGATTTCTTCTATTCATGGTTGTGCTGGCCATGATGATATGAGTGGATGCACGTTAAGGAGAGTGCTCTTGCACAATGATAAGAATGCTCTCCAGATCAACCCAAAAGGGTTAAGGTGAAGCTGCATCAAAAAACCTTTAAAATGCTAGGATGTTCTATAATACCCATGTATTTCAGATAATTTTTAGTCTATAAAGAATAAAATTTCAAAGAACAGAAACTGAAAGCTAAGTTTGACTTAAGCACCAAAATAGAAATTATTATGATTATACCAAAAAACCCCTATGCATGCATTTCACTTGCTGGTTTTTTTGTCAATGCATATATATAAAATCTTATCTATGCTGAATTATACTGTTAGAGATGAGTTAATCTTATGTGTACCTGAAATTTTGTAAGGCATATGTGTGGTTTCCATCTAGATAGCTAAATAATCTGCTCTACATTTAAGAAAAATCTCTATTCCATTACATAATTTTTATTATTTTCTTAGATAACCCTGACCTTTCTTCTTCATGAATTTCAGTTATAAAAATGAGCCACACCATGGGAGCAGGCAGATTACAAGGCTGAGGTTGTAATCAATAAACTGAAAAACCATAGTAAGCTTTTAGCACAGTATTTAGTGCACAACAGTTCTGCACTACTTCCATATGTAATTATAACCTCTTTTAGTAATAATGGTTGCTTAGAAGGCCTCCAATGAACATGAGGAGTGTTAATAGAAATATCTGAAGTCAAGTTGGGTTTTCATGAGCATTTTAGCTGTTTCTTGTATCACTTAGGCCAGCAGCTTTTGTGTCAGACTGCTGCTGTTGAAATTCATTCTACCACTGTATTCTGTGTTTAACAGCACCTTGTTATTTCTTCAAGTTCAACCAGCCAAGGGTTATTTAATATTTTTGGAGCTCATATGTTTGTCTTTTTAAGAGTGAAGAATAGTTTTCTCTTGGATGTGTTACTGGGCCTAACTCTCCAGTGCACAAAATTACATGATATTGTTTTACACATGCTCATATTGCCTGTGTCTAGCTTAGCACTGGGCGAGCCGTATGTCTGGAGAAGCTTAGGTGGCAGGCATGGGGATGATATCCATGCTAACAGGAATTAAAAACATTAAAGTCCAAGATAGAGTGCCTATACATTTATGCAAAGTATTCAGGTAACAATGGGTTGCAGCTAACACCAATGCATCTAGAGAACTTTAACTACCTCAAGCCAAGGTTTTGGGAGAAAGTTTGAACTGATTTAAATTTTCGTTTAAAATTACATGGAAAAAGCGCATGCGACTTAAAAATGCATTTGAAGAGTCATGCTAAAAAATCCTTGATTTTTAAAGTTTTTTTTCTTGGAGTGGCCTGTTAGAATACAAATGTCAGAGGCAAAAAAAAAAAAAGATACAAAATTAGTTCTGTTTCTAATGTATTGTCTCAATTCATATTTTATTCTGAATAATATTCTTGAATGGAAATATGACCTTTAAATATTCACAGCAGAATTTAGGTTCATGTAAACCCCAGTTACTGGGTGAGATGTAGCTGACAAATGCTTTGCACATGATATAACGAAGGTAGCAAAAATACCTCTAACCTACATTTCCTGACCTTTGATTTTCAAATGGCTGGAATCTGACTCAGTATATGCAGAATGGCTTTTTCAGCACAGAATTTTTTTTCTCACCATAAAAGTTCCATTTGCCAAGATAGCTCACTCCTGATAAAATTTAACACCTAAACCTATGCCACTTTGGATAAAAGATGGTATTGTTATATCAATGGAGCACTTGTTTACATCAGAATAATGCAAAAAACCCAGAAACAACCCAAACCCAACCCAAACATATAGAGGGACCAGGTTGTAGCCTATTGTTTTAGAGATGAATGAGAAAAAAAATACAAATTAAAAAATAATTAAACCAGTGAGGGAAGAGCTTGCAGAATGCTTTTTAAATGTAGTATTTACTGTGATCCCTGATAGTCTAATGTTTCCACAGGATATAAGCAACAAGAATTGATCAGGCAAATTTCATCATACCCAACCAATATACCTTAATCTGGACCTGATAAAAATATTTTTGAAAATAAAGATTTTGAAAATCTCAGTGCTCAGATTCACCTTTCAACAAAAGTATAATTTAATTTAGTTATGGCCATTTTATTTTGCTGGTTTGCAGCCTACTGTTATGAGGCTCTTTGTTCCTGAAAGACAGGAATAAGGAAATACTCTCCCATTGAATTAAGTAAATAGAAGGATCTGGAATAACAGTTTAAACTGCGGTTGAAATGGCAATCTGATATGTGAAGGGTTTACTGATATGTGAAGGGTTTATTCACTGTTAATACCATGAGATCCTCAGCCTTCCTAAAATTTTATCTTTCCCAAAATGTTTCAGTGCAAAGCTATAGTCTTAATATCTGTTGAATTTAACAGCCTGTGTGAGTATATACTGTGTACTATGTAACAGGATTCAGTTGCAGGGTCTGCTGCCATGAGTATAAAAGATGGAAGTTCCACATTTGTGTTACTGATAATTATGTACAGCTGATAATATTGATCTTTGTAGATGATAATTACATTTGTAAAGTATTTCTAGGTTGGAGGGTGTTAAAATTCTCATGAACAAGACAGACCGGCCTGTGAAAACATAATTTTCTGTTCTTAATATTGGATGCTTTTTGTTGAGCTTTTGTTGGGAGAAAAAAAAATGGTGCTTCAAAGGTAGAAGGATTTTTTTTTCCTTTTGCTTTTACTGAAGTTGCTAATTTTCATATGGTTGAAGCAATAAAAAAGCGTTTCTGTTTAATTTGAATTAATAAGAGGCAAGGGACCAAGCATGAAGGAGATGACTTAGGATTCAAAACATTGCAAATGTTTGGCAGGTTTTTTTTTAGAGGGGAAGGAAAAATCTCTTGAGACCTTTTGTTTTCTAAGGAACAATATTACAAAATACATAGTTACACAATATAAATTGGCAAATGAAAGAAAAGATTAATGATTCTGGCAGCTAGTTTAAGCTGGCATATTATCTCAACTTTCTTTTTGTTATAAGAAAGTTTCTTTTCTTCTTTATAAAAAAAGGGGGGAGTAAAAGGACAAGAAATTTCTGCCAGTATTTGGGTACTGGATATCTTGAATTAACCTATACTTATTTTTTACATTTTTTCACTTATAATTACGCAGAATAAGAGAGAGCACTGAGGAGAGGAAATTATACTTTTTTAAAAAGCAAAGAAAAGTTAAGAAAGTGATGTAAAGTTATAGTGCAGAGAAGGACCCTCAACAAAATTCATCACTAGAAAATTACAGCCTTCATAGAATGCTGTGAATATAAAGTTTCATAATAGTCTTTTGCTATCTCAGTTATCAGGATGCTGGTACTCTTTGATTTTACATAATTTTGTGTGAGCTTGTTGAACTGGTTGGTGTTCTATCTGAAGATTACTCTTGCTTTCAGATATTGAATACATTAAGAAAATAGATACAAAGCCTTGGCCTCTTTATAAAACAAACCAAATACTATTATGATGATTCAAATTATTAGCATCCAGGAAGCAAATACTGTTACCTATGTATTGTACTCACCTTACATATGTAGTCAACAATTCAGGATCAACACTGTGAACAGGCTCACATGCCCATCAACTTTAAAGCCAGTTTGGCTTTAAATAAGACTCGTGTCAGATTTAAAGCAGTAGGAGGCACATTTAGTCTTTTATTTCCCTTTTACCTTCTTTCTTGTGATAGAATGTGTTCTAAATTTTATTTGTGAGTTTAATTGAATTAAAAGGTACTTCAGTAGTTTCAGCCTGATCAGAGCTGCTTCTGAAACACAACTGCTTCCCAAAAGTAACAGGTTACACCATTTATACTAAATGTTCTTAATCATTAGTGTACATAAGTGATGCTTAGAGATTTATAAAGCGAAAATAGAAAAGAATATCCACGTTCAAACTTCAACGAAAATACATAGTCTGTTAAACAGTGTGGAATAGAAACACTGTTTTCTGCTTTTAAACCCACATTGGTGCAAATATTTTTCCTTGCAGGTGATTTAGTTTGCTGCATGGGGAAACCAGGCATGTGTGTTTTTGCGTGTGTTCAACATTTCTCAGAAAGGTCAGCCAGGGCATGTCTGTACCTATGGTTACTTTGCTGTTTGTTTGGCCAAGGAAGCCTGATCAAATAATGCTGAGATGAAACTACTGGTGTCTTAGTATTGTTGATTTGCTTTGGTACATATTTTAAAACCAGCCAATGCCTCCCAGACAGCAGGCTTGATTTGGAATTATTGTCTGCAACTTTTTTCTAGCTGTTTTCAGAATGGAGTGGAAAAAAATAATAATCCATATAGCTGCTCTTAAAATATTTCTAATGGATCAGATCTATTAGCTAGTATTGCTGTCAATGAGCCATTTGCAATGGGAATAGCTTCTTTTCTTTTTCATATGATTAATTTTGGTTTGGCTGTTAGGACATCCGTTCCTTTCTTCCCTCTAAATAGAAAAATCACTTTCATAGGCTCATAGTTGTACTCAAGGGAGCACATATAAAAGTCCAGTGATTCATTCATCAAATTTCCACATTTGAGTAAGCAATGAGTTCAGACATCAGTCTGAAGTGATTTTTCTGTATTACCCAAACACTTGAACCAAAGGCATTAGAAGACAAGAAAGGAAGAAAAGGAATTAACCATCTTTCCTGATCTTATTTTCTTCCTTACTTGTCAGAGATGAGCAACTCTTCCATTGTTTTGAGAAAGATGATGCTATTTAATTCTCCTTCAGGGCCAGCATGAAGGATATGAAGGCTAGTCTGAAACCTGTTTAAAGATTTCTGGCTTTTGCCATGTCAGGGTAAGACGGTAGTGTGAACATCACTGTCTTATTTTTAATCATGCTTGAAAAGTCAGGCTGTTAGAAGCAAAGGCAGTGACCTCCTTTACCTCTTTTAATCCCTGAAACTAAGTTGCATGCCCTTCTTTCCCTCTTCCATGACTCAAAGGTCTTCTCTAATGCACATTCTTTTCCTTTAAGACTCTTAGAAAGAGTATGGATAAGTATGAACTTTTCACTTGAGAAATGGACACTAAACAAGCTTTGCAACGTTTGTTTCAAAATAAATGTTTAATTTTGCAGACAGGTGAGTTTCCCAAGGTTGTATGATGCAGAAATTAATTTGAGTATAGGAACAAAAGGCTTTTGATAGCTAGTCCCCTATTTGATTCAAAATGTCTATGTGATGCACAGTTAAGAAGAGTACAATGGTATTTGCAGATACTTTGTTTCAAAGTTCGCTAAAGAGTGAACAGGAAAATTTTAAAGGCTTATCCCAGAGAAAAACACGGGAGATATTTAAGACATTTACTTCCTGTCTGAAGTCTGAAAGGATTGTATCTAGTCTTGGAGCTATGGCAATGTCATCCAAATTTCTCTTTGTATTTAAAATGCATGTTCCCTCCCCAAATTAGCCTTGAGATATGTCTAGTTTGACATATGTAAACATTTCCAAATCAAATATTTAAAGACCATGGTAACAGAGAGGATTTATTGCTGTCCATGTTTTGTTATTTGATGCATTTGGATTGACTTTATTTGCTTTGTCTTTCATGTATGAATTATGCCATTTTGTCTTGTACTACAAAAATGACAGCATCAAATGTATAGCAAGCAGGTTTCCATATGTCTTCTAGAGCTCTAAGAGACTTTTTGCTGAAGAAGAGTAGCCCTCTCTGGGTGGAAAAAATGTGGCAACTGTCTTGACTGTTTGATCTGCATGTATAGAAAAAAATATTTGATGTGTGGAGATTTGTGCCCTGAAATATTATTGTGTTGCAGCTGATGTCTTGTGCATTGTTACTGGGCATTAGAAAGGTGTGACGTACTAACAATGACAACCTGCTATGCTGCTGCTCTTTCACATTTCACAGACAGCTAATTTTCCTTACCTCTCAAACTAACTGCTAGGGAGTCAAGCAACCTGTATGAGCATTTCTCTGCTTTCTGTAAACCTAGTAATTATGTTGCAGCTGTTAGACCCAGCTGTATGAATGTGTAAGTTTGCAGTGGTTATACAAATAGTCCTCAGGGAGGTTTTCCGTCACCAGAGAAAAAACACTGGTTATCTCCTGCCCTCAGAGGATAGTTGGAATAAATGAAGAGCAGTGGAAATCTTTGCATCTCTAGCAGATGTTAGTGCTGTTTATTTTTTTTTTAATTGAGCATTCTCTTATACAGTATGAATTTAACTTTCTTGGGATGTTTTCCTGTGATGGAATTCTGGCTCATTATCTCACATATTAAAGCATTACTTGGGACGGCCATTCATTGTCAAATTCTTTTCTCATCATTGTCATTAGCAAAATGTTTTGAAGACACATTTCTCAAAACAAGGTTTCTTATATGAAATTCTGTCTTTCTCTTTTTTGTAAATCATTAACGGACTTCATTCAAAGAGCTTTTTCAAAAATAAGTCATTGACTCTGATGCCTCAAGATTTCTCTTTTGTTCTTTATTCCTCATGTTCCTCCAAAAATGTTGCTGGTTCGTTCTGAAAATTCAAATGAGCCTTTGATATGACTTCCCCACTGGCCAGGTGCAGAGCTGTAAGTCTAGGGGAAGAGAGTGGGAGAAAAAATACCTCCCTGATAACATTTGCAGTCTTGCAAAAAGTTGAAAATATGTGACAATAGGAAAATGTTTAAAACAGTGCAACTTACTGCAATGTCAGGGATATTCTTTTTGAGTGATTCTGTGGAATCAGAGGATAGATAATAAATATCTTTCCCAGTGTAAAACTGTGGGGAAAATATAAACAGTAAAATGAAGTATTTTAATCAGTAGTATTAATCATTAATAAATCATTTGAAAAAAATACCCAAACCAAACCCACAACAGAACTCAGGGGAAAAAANAGAGCTGAAGAAAGGACATGACCAGGTAAGGTGTCATTTGAGTACCAATGTCATGAGTTAAAAAATGAGGATTTTTCTATGTTTTTATGTGGTACATCTTTGTTGTTCAACATCTTCAGTTTGCTTCAGCAGATGGGTAAATGAATTGCAAATTAGGAGAAAAAATGTGATGTAAAATTTGGTTGGTAAATTGATGTTAAATTTTTGAGATGCAGGCTTTTTTATTCGGCAGTATGATAATATATGTAGATGCTTATTTTTCAGGTTGGGCAGAACAACTGGAATATTCAGGTTTGAGAATTAGCGTAAACATTTTCTTGCAGAATTTGTGAGAGTGACCTTCTGAATGGTTGAATCTGTCTGTGTTATTTTCACCATCATAATCCATGAATGAAGATACAACTTCTGTGACTAAAATTACATTTCCATCCGTTTAGCTGGAATTGGCTTTTTCCCCATAAGTGATGAAAACTGTGATGTATGATTCAGAGAAAATTATCATATGAGTCAATGAATAGTAATAGATCAGTGAGCAAAGCATCTACAATTATATTTCAAGTGAGATATTTCTATTGCATTTTTCATAAAATAAGCAATTCTTCAGTGGTTTGCATATTGAGCTTCAGATCAGAAAAATATTCTTAAAATCTTCAATATTTACAAAATGTACAGTGAAAAAAACAAATGGAATAGTAGTTAATCAAGCAATATTTTTAAAAATAATTATTCTGTACCTTCCTGTAACATTCCTGAAATAAAATAGAAGCAATTCAAACTCAGAACTACATTAAATTTTAGTTGCAGTCACAGTCCTCACTCAGTGTGGGAAATTTGACCTTTGCATTTCAGGAGTAGCTTTTGCTTGAGGAATAGCTCATGTGTTTGCTACACTAGTTTTACTCTTGCTATGCTCAGAAGGGATTGTTGGATTGTTCTGGTAGAGTCACAATGAGCACCTGTTTTCTAGCACAGCTGCTCCTGGGCCAAGTTTTCTGTTGCGTCATTTCTTGTTTAGTACAAAGCAGGTTTGCGTTTTAATATTTCTGTGTAGGCTCCAGCCTGAGCCATTGTGTTGGAGCACATATCTAACAGAACTTGAAGAAGTTTATTTACAGTCCTTTATGGGCCTTGACTCTGTGTTTTGAAAACAGCTTTAAACACAACAGAAAAGCAGTATATGGGTGGGTGTGGATATCTGGATTTGCAGGGCTGTGGACAGTGTGTTCATTTTAGATTTTGAAACAGAAAATACTTTGGTCAAAACTAGAAACTGATAAATCCCAGATCCCAACTTCACTGAAGAATCATCTTACATTGTGTACCTACTTGTATATGAAGAGCTCAGAACTGTTATTTTTTAATAGTCTTTTATTTTATTTATCTGCTACCAAGGATAATTAAATACTATGTCAGTGTCAAGTAAAAAAAAAACAAAAAACATCCATGGGTACTGAAGCATTTGCTTTTTCTGCTTTCTTTGACAGCTTTTTGGAAACTACAGCCTATTTCTGTATGAAACCAAAAATGGGCGAGAAGGAGGTGTCCCCACATTCTTTCTTCAGTATTTGGCATGAATTCAGTTCTGACTTCAAAGACTTCTGGAAGAAGGAAAACAAACTTATTCTTCAAGAAAGGTACATTTGTTTGTTTGTTCAAAGGCTTTTCTCAAAGAATGTTATTGGGAGCAATTGCACAGAAACCAGTCAGCCACACTTCATTAGCACACAACCTACTGAATGCCTTTTGGAGTTTTCTCAGGTTTTGTTTTTTTAACAGATCATGACACCCACCCCCACCACCCCCAACCCCCAGTCATCCTAATTTTTCAATGGGATTTTAATAACAGTTTCTGCTAAAGTTTTTTGGGTTCATTACCTGAACAGTGTTTTTGGCAGAGCATGTAACTACTATGCTACTATGAATCCAAGGAATGGAAGACTTGTTTTTGGCCTGAAAGTTGATTAAAGATTTTCATTAGCATATTTAGTCAAAGAAAGTCAAGGCATTAAGACATGGCATATTATAAATATTTGTTTGACAATGTTGGGAAAAAGACAGAAGGAAGAAGTCAATTAACTCTCTGTTAAAAAAGGACTCGGACTGAATTTTATTGCAAATCATAGCCCAGGGTACACAAGAGCAAGTGTCGTAGAATATGGCATAAAGAAATGAGATTGTAGCTTTGAAAAATCAGCCATGGTGTCTGGTCCATGTTTTAGAAGAGTTATGAAGTCTGGACTCATCTGCATGCAGATAGTGTTTACAAAAATTATGCCAATAATTAATCAGTTGTTTAAAAAGTAATAAATGTCATATAAGGAAAAATTAAGCAAATGCAAACATGTAAATTCTAAGCATTGTTATATAATCCTACAACTGTTAGCATCTTGAGTTGAAGCTACATCTGAGTCTAAACATTGATGGGATTGAAGCTTTAGTTACATTAAATTATTGACTTCAGCCTGTTATTGGGTAAATTGACAAGAACAGGCCCTTTTTTCAAGTGTAGTCATCCTATGTAATTCGCACAGTCATCTGACTGCTGGTTTAGAAAGTTACTGAAAACTTTCCTGAGGCATCTATATAGTCAATGTCATGTATACCGTATATATTTGCAGTAAGTGAGTACATTTTGGAACAAGAAGTCTCACAGTGAAAAAAACTGTATTCTGTTACTATAGCAAGAGCATGGTTCAAATGTTAACACAGTACAGCAGATCTCTGGGGATATATTTCATATTACTGACTGTCCAAATTAATTTTATGTAATTAAGTGTATCTCTTTGAAACTGATTTGACAGTTAAATAATATCTTTGGTTTCCTATACAGGGATTTAGTTGCCTAGTTAATACAGGTTAATTTAGTCTTGTATATTTTATAGAAAAGGATTTAAGAAAAATGTCCTTTTATTTCAAAATACTAAGCTATTTTTCTTAAAAAAAAACACCCAAAAAATCCTCCAGAGGGTTCTCACTGCAAAATAGATAATGTCTTTAAAAGACATTAACTGAATTAGCACAAAACTTCTTCCTCCTTAAGCATCTAAAGCTTAAGAGAATAATGGGATTGAGATATGATCATTTGACCCTCTTTGAGTTCAATGTACGTGTATCCTAAGAGGATGTGTTGAAGCAGCAGAGAAAAAAAGTTGTCTGCCAGTTTGTCCCTTCTAGGGCAAGGGTGGTTTTAGCCTGAAAGGAGCTGAACATGTATAACCTAAAAATTAGCTGCGGGTGCAAGATGTGACAGGGAAGGGAAAGGGCAGTGAGAAGAACCCTAGGAAAAAAACTGAGCGAGTCCTTGGAAGACCAGCAGGGAGACTGTTGTTCAAAGCCAGACTCTGAACTGGTGGGTTGAAGGAGGCTTTCCAGGGGAACAGAGAGGACTGTGTAACTTCAGTCTAGGAAGTCACTGAGGTTAAGACTAAAAATAATACATCCTGGAAATCACAAGTAGATTTTTGGTTTGAATTTTAACTTTTACTTGCCTCATCAGGTTTAAGTCTTCTGCTCTATTTCATTTGTTCAGGTGAGGCAGAGTTTAGACTTTGGGGACCTTTGATGTCTTGGTTGTGCTCAACTCAGAGATCTTTGGTACAGTGCTGCTGTGTCAGGTCTGGCAAAGTCAAGCTCTCTTCATTGCATTTTAGGAATTAGAATGTTTTGGCCAAATTGGCAGTAAGAGTAACAGTTTCTCAAGGAAGACATATCATTTTTCCACGAATTAAGAATCTTCTTTGGTTAAACCACTGTTTAACAAAGCCTTTGCACAAAAAATACTTTGCCTCCAGTCATAGTTCAGCTGATATCTGAAGTTGTCTTTTAGGCTTTCTTTCTTGATTTCACATTTCTGTCTCTGTTAATAAAAGACAAGATGGTGTGCTATCAAGGTGCCTTGGTATTGAGAAGTCATAGGAGAAAAATCTTGATGGAAAAATACATGTTGCCCAGATGTGTAAGAATGTGCATCATGATGGTTTTCAAAACCTCAGCCTAGATCAAGAGATCTGAGGTGACAGAGGTGACAAAAATCTGAAAACTGCCTATTGCCACTGAAGTACAAATAATTATTTCAAGAAAGTAGATTTTCCCCTTTAGATTAGGTTGTTGAAATATTTTCTGCTGGTCAAGTTGAGGAGCAGGCTAAAAATTTAACGGTGAGAGAAACTTTCTGTAACTGTTCATTGGCAGCAAAATCAAGGGACAGATACGGTGAGACTTTTTCAAAGACTTATGCCACCTTGGTGAGCTATTGGTGACCAGGTTTCTGCCTCATGAAACATACTTTATTTACAATAATTATTTATAAAATGTACAACTTTATTCCCTTTTCTTTTTTAGTTTGATCGTCTTATCAATCCCTGGTTGGTTTGGGTTTTTCTAGAATATTTTGTATCCCAGTTTTCATATGGACTGCTAATTGAGGCTGTTCCTTATTTAGTCTCTGCAAATATATGTCTCACTCCTTTGCAGTAATTTAACCAAAGGATTTTCATAGATGGTATTTCCCAAGGTGGTACTATATTTTGTTATTGATAGGTTAAGCGTGTATGTTCTAAAGAAAGCAATTGGACAGTTCCTATTTTTAAATACTTTTCACTTGGCATTTCAACTTGCATATTGGTTTGCCAGGCATTTATATGCAAAAGAATGGCATTTATATGCAAACATTGAAGTATCAGAGTTTGTATTTCCTTATGAGAATATGAGGAAAAAAAAAAACGGTGCAAAGTTAGAAACAATTAATTTTTCTTAAGTTTTCTACTGCTTTCACTCTTCTCTCACTTGAAGTAAAGCAGAATTGAAAAATACCATCTGATGGGACAATTATGCACAATAAACTTTTAAATACGGTAGAAGTAAAAAGAAAATTGCACCTGAAAATTACAGTAAAAGCAGAGGTCTGCCAAGAGGTTTCTGAGCAGTACTATTTTTTGTGGACACGCTGCAGTTAAGATTGACTAGATCATTCCATTAGAACTTGATATTGGGTTGTTTATAAAGTTTTTGATGATATTTTGTGGAGATTGACATTTCTGATGATATATCTATCCTAAATATATATCCTTTTAAGTGAAAATTTTCAAATACTACTTCTTTTTGATAAACAACTTTAAAAATATCCAAAACAAACAAAAACCCGGGGGGGGGGAAGGAAAACCATAATCAAATTTAATGGGGCATGTTTTGAGTTTTTACAGTTGTGTTGTTGTCATTGTCCTTTAAATATATTTATAATGTGTCAGTCATGGTCTGTGATTTTCACTCAGACTTTGCAAACTCTTGAAAGGTTTACTGTCAGTATAGCCTGCATTTTGTGCTTAATCAGCAAGAGACTAGAAGTGCTGAATAATTTTCCCTAATATTTTTTCTATATTGTTTGAAAAGAGAGAGTATGATTTTGAACTTCACAAGCTTCCTGTTCAGCACCCTTATTATCTATATACAAATTTGAAGTGTTGCATACCCACAGATGCATGTTGCTCTCTGAATACAGTCAGATAATGCACAGCTGCAGTAACAGCTCTGCAAGTCTCCCCTTCTTAGGAAGACTCTTCGGCAACCAGATTGCCAATCTACAAATGCCTGACTTTCCCTCCTGTTTTGAAAAAAACTCTCTTTTACAAGCTGACCTATAAACGTATTAACCCTTTTCTCATTAATCTCTTTCTTTCGCTTCTGAAAACGTTTCTTTGTTTCTGAGTTAGATGTAGTCAATCTTAAGTGCACTGTTCCCGTCTAGCACTTCTGTGAGAGCAAGAAGTATTTTTGTTTTTCTTAACATCCAGCAAAGGCCTGCAGGATTGTTACCCATATCCACCATTTTCCTACCAACCAGGGAAAGATATGCTGTCCTAAGAATGAAAGATAAAAAGAGTTCAAGAAGTAACAACCCAAGAGAAAAGTCTTGAAATGTTCTAAAAAATTAAAAAGCTAAGCAGCTGCTGGTCATGGAAATAAAATGTAAAAATACAGTTATTTATCAGAAAATATCATATTGCTATGGACAACAATGATTCATCTTTAGGACTACATCTTTTCTTTATGGCCATGAAATACACCCTGGCTCATTACAGTCGCAAAAAGCAGTCAGTCCTTTAGGAGATTCTATGTTTTAAATTTCCATTGCAGTAAAATGTTAGTATCAATATCATCAGGTCAAAGATACCAGTTCAGACCTTACTAGAATCAGATCAATGATACGGCAGAAACTCGTATGCAGGGCCACAGTTCCACCTTCCCTTTCTCTGGGTGCAAGTGAGGTGCTTACACTTGTTAGTCCTCTCCAGCTCTGGATCTGTTTCCCTCTCTTCAGACTGTTTGCTGTTCTAGAGGGCCTGTGCAACTTGGCCAAGATTTACCTTGTATTCATTGTATTTCTAGATGGGAGAGCTGGAGCAGGAAAGAGCAAGGGGCAGATATAGGTGCCCTATAAATGTGGGTATAAGGTATACAGAGGCCCTTGTCTCTACTGAGAGTCGTGTTGCTGAACAGAGGCTGTACCAGGGGTGCCAGCAGAGGAGAGTTCATAAGCAGGATCAACACGATGGTAAAATTCTGTAAGTCCCTGATATCTTGCATCACACTAAGCTTGAGAATTTCTTTTGGCTGACTTTATTCAACCCTTTAACTCCCACGATAAATCTTTGACACATTAAAAATAATCTATAAACTCAGAAAAATGCGTTCGTCTCTCAAGTGCAGAAGTTGCCTGTTCCCGTAAGAATAGCAGTTAAGCTGGCACCTGGTGTGTCACACTGTGTATATCTAGATGAAAGGGAGATTCCTGGCCAGCATGTCTCCACAGCTCATTGATCTCCCTCTGCAGAAAGACTGGTATGTCTCCCTACAGACTCCTCGGCAGGATGATTTAAAACTTGCTGTTGAGCAATTTAAAGTCTGGCATGGGATATCCGTACGTTGCACAGTGAGGAGCATATTGGTAAGCTGCCACTTCTGCTTGCAGAGGAGGGCATTAAATCCCATAGCACGAGCAATGTCCTCTCAGATTAATTTAAGGGATATTTTTTTAATGCTTATAATATGAACCAGTGAGTCAGACTTGAGAGTGAGAAATCGAGGGACATGGGAATAGGTACTTGCAAAGAAATGCAAAGATGGAAGAAAAGAGAAGAAAAATGTATATGGAGTTGCAACATGAGAGGGAAATTATGAACATGTAGGGTATGTTTAGTGGGATCACATTTTGCTGGGCATGCTCCTGTAATGCCAACTAAAAGCTCCAAGTGTTATGTTAGTGAGTAGTCACGGGCAGATACATTTGCTGACGTCTCTTGGAGGCTTTAATCTCAATATGTTTATTACAATCTAACCAACTGAGCTGGTAGGCATGAGTTTACAACTCAGTTATAATGGCATTTCAAAACAGAAGACGATTTTACATGACATTGAATTGAATAATTACATGGATCTTCAGATTTTGAGAGTATTTCAAAGTTGTTAACCTTAATAGCTTTCTGACCAGAATATACTGTTATAGACCCTGGAAAATCTACTTTAAAAAGCCTAAACACACCAAAGCTAGCTGTGAGGCAGTACCTCACAAAGACACTGTTTGCTGTCAAGATAAAAGAGGTTGCTCAACATGTATGGTTTTTTTTCTTCTTCCTTGTGCATTTTTTGGCAATTAGTTGGGGGTTTTTTGGTTTTTATTTTAATTAATACATCATCGTACTTTGGTTAGGAAGACATGAATAGAACTTTCATTTCTTAGCATTGCTTTTGAGGGAAAAGTTTGTGGGGAAAAAAGCATTTGGAGACAAGTTTCTCAGTCTGGATCTTAGGTGGAAAATCCTTTTGAATCCTTTAGTCTAATATTTCTAAGCAATCCTGTGTTTTATAAGACAGGAAAAATATTTCCATTTGCAGCTGTGAGCCAACTGGTGCTTACAAATATTAAACTTAAACAAAGTGAAGGATCTAGTAAAAAATTAGTTCCAAATGTATAATATTTCCCAATTTTTGTGACCTGTGTGGGTTTGGATTCCAGAATGGCCCCCACATAAACAGCAAAGGACTCTTCAGTAGTATCTGTCTGGTGATGGTGCTGTATCATGCTGGCACATTATGATGCATCCTAGTATGCGTGTTTTGCATAAAAAGAAGGTTGCTTACAATCATCATTTCATAATGAAGTTTATAGACTCTTTTCATGGCTGTAATATCAGACTGGGTGTGATAGTCAAAGCTGTAGTGATAGGATAGGATACCATTATTCCTACCACGTGGTGATCTTTTCAATCTTTTTTTAACCGTTTCCTGTTCACCACCTCTTGAATAAAGAATAACATTTTTCTATGATAAAAACAGGGGCTACATATTCAATATATACTTGCATATTGGTGAAAATAATTATGTAATTTAAAAAATTAAACAGAACTTTTTTAGGCACTACACTTTTCATACTTTAGTGTTTTTGTTGCCAGGCAAAATGATCACTTTGGCATTTGAGGTGCAATAAAGCATTGTAATGCTTTACAAATGAGCAGCATTTGTCATTAAATATTAGTCCCCAAATGCTTGAAATGCTCAGAAAGGCGTAAAACTACTGTAAACCAGACTGATCCTGAACTATTGAAGATGTGAACTTCCTTGCTCTCCAGCAGTTTGCTAAACCAATGCATGGAGTTGGCACAATGGCAACATCCATTCAGTGTAAGTGCTGTGAGCTGTAATGGCTGTGGGCATGTTTTATGTTATCAGTATAGGGAATAGACTAACATCGGAGGGGTTTCTTACATATTTGAGAAGAACCTCTCTGTGTTTGCGGTCACTTTTGAGTTGTTACGTAATGATGGATGGGCTCTTTTTACCTCATGCAGCAAAGTTCAAGGCCTCTTACTTTCCCATCTCCTGCACTAGAGATCTCTTGATGTTGTGGCTCTCCAGCTGAATTCAGGTTTTTTTAATTTTCTCTTCACTGATCCCTTCTATTCACTCAATTCTCATATTTTCTCGTATTACCAATCTGGTAGCTATCAATAATCCAATGTAGTAGTCCAAACATAACCAGTGTAGCAACTCTTCTGTCCAGGGTATATTTCCATATTCTCTTTAAGAATCACCTTCTCCATGTAGTCTGTTTACTGAGACTTTTTTTTTAATCCTTTTCTACACGTGTTTGTTGCCTTCTTTTACTCCATCTGCTGCTTAAAAATGTTTTACAGCTAACACTGAGTTTCACACTTCTGCTCACTCATGAGTTTCTTTTGCTTGCTGATTGTGTTACCAGTTTTACCTCACTTCTGATCATCATCCCTTTCCTTATCATTTCCTGTTGAATTTCCTAACCAAATAGCTCAAATGCAGCCAGCCTCTTTGAGAGCAGCCTGGCTTCAGTTCCAAGAAAAACAGTAGAAGGTGATGACTATCTTTTCTTAGATTAATTTCAGTCTTGATATGTAAAGTCTGTAGAAAAGTGATTTCCATCTTGCCTGAAGGTAGCCAGGTACAGCCTGAAATACTGGCCACTTTGACAATTTAATGACAAAGGTCATGAAATGTATTAATGTATTTAAGCGGGTAATGTATGTTTGCATTTTATTAGAAACATAGCCATTCTTTAACAGTTCAATTTTTTTATTTCATTACATTTTCAATGTGAAATTCTCTTTAAAGTTAAAATTATAATCTTGAAATCAGGTTTTGCACAGTATTCTCTTTATTTTATTTATTTACATCCATATATCGCTTCACAGATAAAAGCAGAACCCCTAGATCACCAAAAGTATGATTGCCAGAGAGAACAAAGTGAAACTAAATACTTCTGAATTGAAATACTTTCAGAATATTTTTAAGTGTTTGGTGAAGCACAGTGAGACTCTGTAAATGGGAAAGTCTAATTTTCATTTCAGTTGGCCTCAAAGCTTTATTTTAGGCCCATTTGATATGATGCACAGAAAATGTGAAATGTATTCCCCAGTGTCTACACTGTTGACAGAGGAGGTATCTTTATTCAGGGTCCTGCTACAGATTATTTTCTATGTTAAGTGGCCAGATTAAAACATTTTAATCTGTCTGTGGTCCTCTGAGTGAAATTATGATTAATCACTGTGCCTTTGTAACAGCCATTGTCTGCTTCATGGTCCTTGAATTAAACATGCAAGGAGCTGGCAGGGATGTCAGGATAGTCTCATACATTATGTCTCTGTTGGTAGGTCAAGGTTAGGTTTCATCAGTTTGTTTGACAGGACCAGGTACATTACAATGTACTTCTTATCTATATAAAGTCTTTGCAGCCAGTTACTGAATCATATCTGTGTCATCACTTCAACCCTGTTGACATGAAAGTAAAAGCTCTACATTTTTTTATTTGACTTTTATGTTGGGAACTCTTATTTTCCATTCTGGGTTTTATGTTTTGGTTTCTCCCTTAGCAAAAAATACTTTCAGTATTTTGGTCAACAAATAAAATATAGGAACATTGCCCTAGAAGAGTTTAAGGAGAGAGTTTTAAAGTTTTCTGCCCTTGAAATCTGAAAGATGTTTGGCTTTTGATAATTTAGTGGAGGATTTTTTATTTATTTTTATATGTAAAGGTACTGTTATTATTATAAACAAGTTTAACTCAATCTTCAACCTAGACAAAGCTACATAAAATATTTTGGCAACTTTTTTATTTAACTGATAATAAGTACTTAGTAATATAAAGTGTATTGGCCTCAGCCTTGTTTTGTGTTTAAAAAATGCAGAATATCTGCAGAAAAAATGTCTTTTGGGTTTCATGAACTATACAGTCAACTGTGAAAGTAATATCTGTCTGAGTTTATCATGGAAGTTTTTGTGAGCAGCTCTACTATCTAAGGCATAACTTTCCAGTGCTCTCACTGTGATTACATTTGTCATGTCATAGTGCTTGCTAGTGAAGTGTAAGGCGGCCAAGCCTAGATGGAGCCAGTAGGAAATGAATGTCTGCCACAGATACTTCAGACAAAATTATTAATGTTTAGTGGCAGGGAAGTGGCTACCCCTTCAATGGATTGAATGATGACAGAAAGTCTCTAAGCCTTGATAAGGTTGTGGCCAGGCTGGCTTTTGGTCTAGAAGGTAGATAAAAACACTCTGTCTTTTGGGTTTTTAAGCATGTCTGGTTTCTTTTTGCTGTGTGCATGCCTGAAGTGTAACTTGCTTATTCATCTTACAGACTGTCTTTAAACTTAATCGTATTTTTTATGTTTGTCTCAAAATCAATATGAGGCACAAAGAGGTGATAGTGCTAGAGAAAAGTTTTTATTATAATGGAAAGAAGAAACTACTTCTTTTGTTACAGGTGACAATTGATAGACTCAATCTTATTAAGTAGCAGATTTCAAGACTCTAATTCTTAGGCTCTGTAAGTGACTGGCTGTTCATTCCCTTGTAGATCTTTTGGGTTTTTTTTAACTGATCCACTGATCACCCAATGTTGTATGTTCCCTACATGTTTCCTTATACTTGGGGCTATTTGGAAGCATATTCTTTCTGAAATAAGGTAAGAAATGCTTCAGCTAAATTTGATATTTAAGGAGATTCAAGTGATGAACACTCTTAAAAACTAGAATCTGCCCTGGACCTGAATAACTCTGCTCTTCAGATTACTACTGTGAGAGTTAATCAACTCTCTTGTTGTCTAGGCTGGGAAGACTAGTTTTTGTACGATTATGTTCTCACTAAGACAAAATCAAGAAACTACTTGGGAAAAGAATAAGAGGCAAAAACTGCTAAAGGTAACAGAGCTGATGTTATCTTTTCTGTCAAACTGATATGCTCACTTTTGAGCCAGAATTGGCATAAGATGGGACAGAGGTTGATAGTACATGAACCAAAGTCAGTTGGCTGAAAAAAGTGAGTTTGAGAAGTGGTTGCAAAGTATGAAGTGGAATAGTTTGAGCATCACTTTAGCAAAGTTTAGCACACTGCAAGCTTGCAAGTCATTCCCACCAAACTTATCAAGTTAAGGGTACCACCTGGCTTCTTCAAGAGCACACCACGTCCTTTCCACTTCCATCTTCCTCTCCCACTTTCAGATCATGCCTTAAAGGTCTGTCCTGCTTCTGAGGATTTGGTTGCCATTGAGGGTGATGGCTCTATAAGGGAACCGAACAGCCTCTCTAACTGAAAGTATTAGTAGGGTAGAACTAAATAGTTTAAGTAAAAACAGATTTTCAGACCAATAAATCAATCTATCATATGCCTGCCTTTGCTTGAGGGTCATAATTCTCAGGAACTGGGGAACATTCACCTTCCTCAGACTCTTCTTCCACAGTCTCCCCAGTGGCAGCCTATCTTTCCACACAAGGCCTGACAATTGAATACCTATCCCTTTCCTAGGAATGTCTTTTTAACTGTTTTTTTTTGCTCTTTGCACTCTGCATTGGCACAATGGTAGTGTCATTTTAGCCTGGAGCTTGGAAATATGTTGTTGTATGCTATTGCTTCTCCTTTTGTGACTGTTGGGAGTCTTGTGTCGTTTTCTCCAAAAATCCTTCTTCTTCTTCTTCCCATTATTGAATTAAATTCATTAGTTTCTTCATAAAGCTCTATCAACTCACCACAGCTGAGTTAACCCATAATCAGTAGTGTTCATGCATTTTTTGCACTTTTTAATCTTAGATTATTATCTTGTACCTCCCTGCTGATCAAGGTCTCACTGAAGTTAGTGGGAAGTAGTGCTGGAAAAACCTGAGCAAGAGGAAGGTACACAGGGATTTGCTTGCCACTGTGAGAAATATGGCTTGAACCAGGCAGGAGCTGACAGAAGCAATGTGGTTTTGCCTAAATCTTGTTAGTTTCATGGAAAGATGAAAAAACATTCATGGCCAATGGAGAAAATCCAAGATGACAAAAACTTGCCAGTGGCAATCATTTTCCAACTGAACTAAGACTATTGCCCTTACTTCAAAGGTAACCTTTTATCTGCTTTCTAGATCACACTGTTTAAACAGTGTGGATGCTCCTACAAAACACATCTTTTTCCTCTTCCAGAAGGATTAAGTTATTTTAATTTTACATTTAATAAAATCTTAATTAAGCTGAATGATCAGCCTTCACAAAATATATTTGCACACAGTAAAAATTGATAACCATGCTCACTGGTTTATGATTTGGCCCTGCAGAAGGCTAGTAATTGCCTTTGCCTCCATTCCACAAATCTGCTGGCTTTTCTTTTTTAGATACAGCTGTAGATTTATACAGTTCTCTATGCTTCCAGATTTAATAGGGTCACAAACTAAACCTCCTTGAAATGAGCCTTTAGTGTGCTATCTTTACATTTCTTGGGACATTTCTTGCTGAAGAAGCATATGTACGGGTCACATGGGCTTCACTGAGGCTCTATCCAACCACTTGGATCTTCCTGCACAGAGAGCAGGATGCGAGCCAGGAAGCTGTGGACTGTCCCAAACCCATACAGTGAGTCAGTGATATGGTTGGAGCTGGAACTGAGTGGTTACTAGCTCTCAGCTTAAAGTGCATTAGGGAGTAATGCTTCTCAGCTTTTGTATTTCCCTTGGTATGAATAAATTGGCTCAAACTCCAAGGTATTTCATAAAAGCTCCCAAAACCTTGAGGGCCAAAACCATACTATTGAAACCAGCACCTCCTACATAATCCTGGAAATTTGGGTAACACAGCCTTGTCACTTGTCAGCCTGGAGATTGTGGATAATTTTTGAAATTCTGTCTCAGGGACAGAGAAGTTCTGACTTCCTCCTTCACAGGGTGGTGGCATGTTACATTTTGCTGTTTCGAGCAGAGGCAGCCTTTCTCCAAAAAGCTGTTTCTCTAATTGAACCAGAATATGTAGAGATGGTACACTGACATAGACACTTATGGGTGTTTAGAGAGGAACTGCATTATCAAAGGTTCCTTACTGTGTGAGGATTTTTGTTTTGCATTAACATGAGACCCGCAGAGCTGTGTTGTCTCGTGACCTGGTATGTTAGCAAGCAGTGGGTAATCCATCCTGGAAGGGGGATTTTTAGGTGGGACAAAGAGTGGAATTGAAGATTCCCTGGCATTTCCCAAGAATAACATCTGGATCTGTGTGAACTGGTTTGGTAAATATTTTTGTATCCTACATATGCTGCCATTTGCGTGTTGAATAGTCCGAATACCTGCATATATTACACTGCTTTGATAAAACAGTCAATTTGATAAACTCAATAGTACTGGTGCAGTCCCTGTACAAGTACTGGGATTTGATACTAAATTACTTACAAGTAAGGTTTCATTTTGTTATTTAAATGATGTCTACAGTGAAGGGAGCCAGCTATACCTGTATTTGAAAAGGAGGAAATTATATGATAGATGTGCTATTTTATATCTGACTTTATAAGAGTGGTTTTTGATAGGTTGGAATGTGTCTGAATATTTAGAAAATATCAATGTCACAGATATTTTTCCTTTTTTGGAGGAAAGTAGACATGAAGCAGATGAAAAATTGTTATAGGAAAAAGAAAACATCTTTGAGTTTTTCTTCATTCTTCATCATTCCCATAAGTTTGTTTGAAGCTATCACCACATTTTGGCTGCCACTTTTACTGAATCTATTTAAATACATTTTAAATGTGAATTACTTGGCTGCTTGACATTTTTGTTTTAAATTGTGCTGCAGTCTGTATGATTTGAAGTAAGAGAGAAAGCATTACAGCTTGAAATAACAGGTTTCGAAGTTTTTTTTCCCCCTTGGCCTGTGCACATGAAGGTCTTCCTATACTGACAACATACAAGGCCATCAAATGAAGAGAGCAGCTTGTAGAAGTGCTGAAAAAGAACTGACATTTAAATTAATTTTTGAAAGTATAAATTTGAAACTTAGGAAAAGAACAAGGTGTGTCTGGTGAAATTGAATAAAGTAGAGATGAATATGAAGGCAGTTTTTTAATGTGCTTAGCAGACACAGCTGGAGTTTTGTTTTCAAAATTTTGGCCCTTACCACAAACACAGAAATATTCAAAAATAATAGTAACACAAAGTTGGATTCTCACATTGCCCTGTGGAGCCTCAGTGAAATAACAGACATACAAGTGGTCTGGAGATAAACTGCAAGGAGCCAGCCAAGGATGTGTGATTTCTTAATATCATTTAACAGTTGTTTCTTTTTTCACTCTTGGATAATGGTGAAAAGTCAGACTAAGTGCCATCTCAGGTCCATATTTTTGGCAAGATCAAGCCCATATAGGATTTATGCCTTTGTTTTCTACTTTCTTATTTATCAATAAAATTCTCATCTCTCACTAAAAAAAAATAAAGATCTCACATGAGGTTCTTTTATAGAAAGTGTTTATCTAAGTCTTTTCAGCTCAGAGAATTCATAACATAAATCTGTATTATCAGTGTTTCAGCAATCATGTGTGTTTACGAGGTTGATAAATAAAATGAGTGAAAATTGTAAAGAAACATTTTACAGTGTGACATTGAACCTATCAGCTTGATTCTGGGAGGTTCCCAGTCTGAGTGTAGTCCTCTGCCTTTCACAGTTTCCTATCTGCATGACAAAAAAGACACTTCTCTCACCAAAAATGTGGTGGCATTTCACAAGGTCCTAATTTGGTACTGTTTGCCATGTCAGGAAGCACTAAGAAGTGGACCCTTACTTTTAGAACCTGCTCCTCTCTCTATATCCAAGCAGCCCAAGTGCATTCATCCCCAGTGGTCATGTAAGCGTTGAGGTTCCTCAGCTTTGGAATTAAAGAGATGAGTGCAGTGACATGCATCACCTTGGGTTAAACATCATGTTCCATGGAAATTTTCCTTTTTTTTTTTTTGTTTTTAGAGAGTAAAGACTGGAAATTGAGGTTAATCTACTTTGCCATTTTAAATACAAACGAAAATGGGTGGAAGGGAACATAGTTTGGTGACAAACTTTGTTTAAACTGTAATTGAAGTGCTGAGGGTTGGAATAGATGAATAATTATTTTACACAGTGATAAAAAGGAGTTTTCTTAGCAATATTTGCATGAATCTCTGAAATGTACACTTCACGTCATCCAGTGTATTTTAAACCCTCATACGTTTGAACGTTCTTCAACTGCCTTTGTAAGTAGAATTGATTATGCCATTGATTATACCTGTCCGTGTAAGTACCGGCTATGGCTACAATAGCCCTGGAGTGCAAGAACTATTTTGTGGAGCATGCTAATGAATATATGGAGAATAAAGGTGTCCACTTGTGTCCTTAGGCCTTAACTTGTAAGTTATATACTGCATTGTCTTTGTAAATGTTGTTGGTGTACAGGAGTATTCATAGATTTTTGTCTCTCTTCAGAGTCAAAGAAGCAGAGGAAGTCTGCAGGCAGAAAAAGGGGAAGTCGCTATACAATATTAGACCAAAACATGACTCTGGAATTGTAAGTAAAAATTCTAGCAACACTTCTGTTTACATCACTTGTTCTGCCTTTTCTCTTTGCGTTTTATAGGTAGGTTATTCTTGATGTATGTTTTGTACTGGGTTGGTTTTATGATCTTTTTCTTTAATGTTTAATATTTTCCTTAAAGGCCTTAAATTAACAAACTTGAAATCTGCCTATGAATATTACTCCACAAAATAGATATAGCACAAGCAAGAGGAGTTTATTATTGCCCCACTGTGCCAATCTGTGTTCTTCCCAGTCGTGGTGTAGGATGCATATAGAAGGCAGAAAGGCAGATTTGGTCTTCCAGCTGATTCAGTTTGTATTCACTCTCTTTTCTACAGATGCAGAATGAAAGGAAGAGTTTTGATAGTTACACATTTTTCAAGCTGGGTCACTGTATCAGATACAGTAGTTTCTGATCCACTGATATGGATTTGTTTGGAATAGAAACATAGAAAAAGATAATACTGTGCTTTCACCATTCTTTTGAAAACAACTAACTTCAATGATAATAGAAGAGTAATAGTGTTCATTCAATGAAACCTTTCCCCTGTGATTGCCTAATCATTTTGAGGAGCATGTCTGATTTTACAGAAAAATTATTCTGGTACCTTATTTAAATCATAACTGTAGCAACTGGCCATCATTTATGTTTGAAAAATATTAGATTTTTTCATGTGTTTGTGTCTCTGTGTCCTCTGCTCCCCACCACCCAAGACATGACTTAATTCTTTTGTGCTTTGTAGTCACAGCTGTGCAGTCATATTATCTGTGACACATTTTGTAAATGAAGCATCTGGTAACTTACTGTATTCTAAGATAATCTGACAAAGGAAGCAATAGTGTTGCATTTATTGTTTCTTATTTTGAATGTTTAGTGAGAGTTGACTGTAGTTAGTGTCACAAGAAGTGTAAATGGAGTGCTAGCTTGGTAAGGAATTATAAACTATATTTTATCAATTTTATTTAAAAGCAGATCAACATGTTATTTCAAAAAAACACCTCAAATTAACATTGTTTTGGATTTTTCCATCTAACTTATGTACTGGTGTATATGAGGACGCTAAGATTTCTTTTAAGAAATAACTATTTGTTTAATTATTCCTGTCTCATTTGCACTAAAACAAGGACCTTCAGTCTTAGTGAAAATTTGATGAGTGAAAAGGAAAGCAAACAAAAATATTTCACAAGCAGTGTATAGCTGTAGCCTACTTCAGTTCTAGATTCAAAGTTTATTTGTGAAGTCAGTTCTACAGTAAATATAATCAAACATTTGCCTATGTATTTCTATGCTTTTCAGATTTGTATAAGGTGGTTTTGTGTACACTCAAATTTTGTCCTTATTTTTAAAATTTATTTTATTTTTCAGAAAGCAAAGATAAGTATGAAAATCTGAGAGAAGAAGTTCAAAAGCCATTGTTACCTGGTTACCAAAACTCAGCATGCCTGTGGGTGGAGAGTGAGAGGGAAGGAAACTACATCATCCTGATCATTTGCTTCCTTGACCTTTTAAAATTTGCGTTTTGTTCTCTAGAGTTTTCCACCAACTGATGTGTTATTGTACATTCATTCACGAATGTAATCACTTTAATGGAGTGCCCAGAAATAGACTAGGTATGGACTTGAAACACCTTCCCTGTACTCTGTATCTCCCTTGCCACACAAAAATGGTATTTTGTAAACTGTATGGTATATTACAAATAGGACAAGTCAGCATGCATAAAAAGTGGCATCTGCATCAGTTCTGAACATGCTGAAAATTACATTAAGTTGAACTTCATAAGAATGCTACTTGGTACAGTAAAACATTTCCATTCCTACTGGCAACATCTAACACAAATACTTCATGGCACTGCACTTAGATTAGGGAAAGAAATGTTACTCCTAGTGAATTGTTTGTATCTGTTTCATGTTGGCATTTGTAGTTTGTATTTTGAATCGTTAAGTGCTGTTTATACAGTATAATCAATGCTTTCCCAACTTGTTTGGTTGCCCTCCATGACTAAATATTTGTGGAACAAGATGTTTACTGTAACTATCTTTAAAATCGATAAGGCAGCATACTTTTACTTCATCTTTTGCCAGATAGTGAATGCCAGGTGGTATGGGGGTCAGAAATCCAGCATTAAAAAAAAAAAAAAGAAAAAAAAAAACAAAAGAAAAAGCAGGAAAATACAGAAAAGCACAGAAGTATGATAGAGAGTATGAGAGATTTGGCTATTATAGTTTCTTAATATATAAAGCAGCTAATACTTTTACATGAACTTTAGAAGGTATAGTATAGTTTTAACTGCTGATCACTTAAGTCAGACAGGCTTTTGGCCACATGTACATGACTTCCCTTCTGGAATTAGCTTTACAGTTAATTTAAAACTCCTTTAGAGAGCCATTAAAAAATGCACATGGAGACAACATTTATGGAAAACAGTAGCCAATTCTAGTGACAGAACATAGACTACCAACTAATTGACATCAATTTCACACTTCACAGAATTACAGACATTTCCTCCAGGCTTTCAGTGTCCCTAACTTGGAGGTTAATGATTGAAATATATTACTTAGGGCTTCCATTTTAGACCACATGCTTACTTCCTATTTGCAATCCAGAATCTGCTGTATCAGTTTTGGACTACTCAACTGATAACAACCCCTTTCTCCAGTCCTTATTTAAGAGCCCCAAACCAATCAGCTTGATTGATAACGTTTTTCTTTCAAAGCTAATTTTTCTTGAAAGCAGACTGTGTGTGCAACTCGGATGCACGTGCTGACAGCTCTGAAGCCTGAAAGACACTGGGGTAAGGCAGATGAGCTCTAACATGCTGGGTTGTGTTATTCCCTGTCTAATCTAGCACATCAAGAGACATTCTGAGCTGTTCAGAGGCTAATATACTTTACAGGGTGTCATAAAAGGAAGTGCAAAATATGACCTCAGGAATCTGTTATTCTTCACATATACCAAGCACTAGAAAAGATGGTTTTTTTCACTGTGTGAAAAGCAAGTCTCCTGTTGCTGATAAACCTATGTGAAAATCTGTACTAGTAATAATTTCTGGCAGGGATATATAAATTACCAAGAATGGAATTCTAAAATTTTGTGTTGATGGGAGTAACATTACTATTTGGGGAAGAGAAAATAAGAGATTATTTGCTGTTACAACTAACTTATGGAGAAAAAAAAAAACTTTAAAGAGTAAAGCTATTTTAATGGCACTGATTCAAATCCATGTTTGTATTTATGTAAACAATAGTCTTTTCCTCCTTTGCTCCTAAGTGCAAGGATACAGTAGCATGTTTTCATTTGTAGCTTTCCTGTTCTCTTCAGTACCTACAGTATGTATATTACTATACTAAATGAAATAATAGATCATCTAACAAAGATCACTATGTGCAATACTGTATTTAGTGTTTCTATTCCAATTTTTTTAGAATGTTAATTTATAAGAAAATAAAAGGAATAATAATGAAATAACTGCCTTCTCTTGTCACTCTCTGGGTGTGCTGTAGTGTGCTGCAAAACTGTTTGCTCCCTAAGCACCACATCCCATTCTGGCTCCTGTGATCGAGGAAGAGCCTTTGTGAAGAGAGCAGAGGAAATACTGCTTCTATTTGTTTGCCTTTTGGAAGGGTAGTGACAGTGATTCCCAGTTGTGTGGATATACTACCTTTTTCCCAGGTGGTGGTAGTGAGAGCTTGAGCGTTTTTTACCCAAGGAGACTCTAAAATTCACTTCTCCACCTTGTGCATGCTTCCCAGTCTTGCATTTGGCTTCCCAGTCTTGCATTGTAACCTGGTCCTACTAACATTGCTCTTAAGGATAATTGCTTTTAAGAAATTGCTATTAAGGCAAAAATATGCATTGAAAAGTATTACCTGCATATTATAATGCTTTTATATATATACAAATGTTTTAGCAACCTCCTAAAAGGTCCAGCAACCTCCTAAATCTGTCACGTACATACATACCCTTTCTACAGGACCTGCAGCATGGATGCTAGAGGTTATTTCATGCCTCTCTCTCTCTGAAGAAGTGTCAGTGGTTGACTGCAGCTGGTGCAACTATATTATTATCTTAAGACACGTGCTGCTACATAGATTTTTCTTTTGTTTTACTGAGACCAAACCTATTTGGTTGAACATGTCTCTCTTTTATATAGCTCCTCTCCAACCTGTCTCAAACCTCCATGCAAAGTAGCCCCCTATGTGCAGAACCACAGATGACTCACAGAACATCCAAAGGGGACTCACAGCACAAGTTTCACTTCTGCTCTTTGTTTTTAGCAGCATCTCTTTTTACACAATTCTGGACCAATGCTCTTTTTTGTTTGTTTGGGTATGTTTTAAAGAGGTTGAATGCCCCACTGGTCCCCTCTACTCTCATTTGCTGCAATTCCTCCCTTTACTGCAACACCAAGCACTCTACTCTTAGAATTGGCCCTGATTCTACAAGGGTTCTCACACACAAAATTCTGAGCCTTTGTTGATTGCTACCACCACGTGTTTCTCACTGTTACTTAAATGCAGCAGCAAAAGAAGCACTTTCATACCTGAGCAGCAGATGTGACTTGCTGGCAAGAACAATCTCTTTTTTTATGAGGAGCTAAGAGGATTCATGTTGTTTTGCCTGCCAATTAAAGCCTTTCAGAAGCATGGTACTTTGTCACGTCATGATACTGTAGTGGGTTAGCTTTTTTTGTAGCACCTTTCATCATCCCAAAACACTTCCAAAACTTAGTTAAGTATTAACCAGCTGTGGCAGTGGGAATAATAATCAGAGGGATCTTCCACAGGCTGACTTTTTTTCTTGCCTAGTTTTTCAGTGATCAGCTTAAAAAGTTGGAAGCAAATATTAATTTCAGTGAGAGAACACATAGCAAGTCATTGCATTGCAATTATTTTGTTGCAGACTCTAGGTTAAAAGCAAAGCCAAATTTGTGACAAATCCACTATATCAGTTACTTCAGTAACACAAATTTTAAACTACTATGGACAGAATAAGTGAAAACTGATGAAGTTGAGTTTTTCTGAAGATAGTGTAAACAAGTCAGCAAAGGGAGAAAAATCATGTCCCACACCATTCATGTCTTCCACCCAGCAAGAGGATTCTCATTACAAAACAGGTTTTCTGAGCTATTCTCTTGCTTACAACAGACCCATCTGTTCCTGCATCTGATACTCATCCAACCTACTTGTAAGAGCATCCAGTGGTGAGTCCATTGCCTCAAAAAAAAGTCTTTCTGAACATAAAGGGTCCCTATTGCATCAGCACTGTTATCTCATTTATTTCCAGCCGCTGCTTGAATTTACACTCTTAGAAACTTCACTTGCCACCCACCCCAAACTGGGGCCCTGCCAACATGATTGTGTTGAGCTTAACATGCACTGTCCTCCTCCATTCCCCTGTCCTGTAGCACCTGTCCACTTTAAGAAGTAACTGCATCTGTCTGACCTACAGCTTTTCCAACTACTCAGAGAGATTTGCCTTGTTCTTGGATTGCTTCCACAAGGGGGAGATTTTTGGATCACAGCATATGCCTCTGGAACCATGACGGTTCAACAGTTGGGCAGCAACAGACTGAGAGAACTGGAGCTGGAGTCTGGGCTGTGCCTCAAGCAGCAGAGGTTCAGGTGGGTGCCAGGCAATCCATGACCTGCAAAGCAGGAGACGGGCCAAGAGAGCGGTGGAAATGAGAGCGGGGCATTTGAGGAGGTGACTGCTGAGCTCCCTTTAAGCCAAGTGACAGAGGCGCTCAGAAGGTCTGAGCAGGGGGCCTGACGATATCCCGGTAGCTAAGGCAAAGCAAAACACTAGTTCTCCAAAGCAACAGCTGCTGAACTGTGAGATTTGGGCAAGAGACAGAGAAGACAGCAAAGGACTCCTAACAAGTGTAGTGCTGTAAAGAATATAGCCCTCCCTTGCCAGCCGTGGTCTAGGTTCATCTGCTTCCTTCAAGACCCATCACAGGCATCTCTTCTGGTCACACAGAGGCTCATCAATCAGTGTGACAGCTCTCTTTCTGCAGAGAAATTTCCCCTTGAGAAACTGCATTATCTCTGGGTTGGTAAGGGGAAAAAAACACCACAAACCCCATAATATTACCCTGTGTTTAGACTGCCATATGGTGAACCTGTTCAAGAGCTGATACCAACCGCTAAAGCTCACCTGTATCTTAGGATATAACCTTTTTTTTTCATTGTGAGTAGTTTGCTGCCTGTTACATAAGGCTCTATATATATATTAAACAAAATTACTTAGGTCAGTTACTTCTATGGCAAATGATGGCAGTGTTTCAGCCAGTGGTGGAGCTTTGCTCGTCAGTTTACAAAAAAACTCAGAATAAGTGCATGCAGAATCAACTCCAGAATCTAAGAATAGTGCATTTTATTTTTCCCTCTTGCCTTCCAGGTACTTGTGAGGGGAGTGGGAAACAAGGAGAGAAAGAGGTTTTCCCAACCTGTCAAGGTGAGCTATCATTCACCTATATTTGGGAGGGTGAAAAGGAAGCTGGAGAATATACTGATTAGAGAGCTGTTGGACACAAACTGTTGAAGCAAAACACCTGGATGCCATATAACCCTAGAGTAGCTTTATTATTTAATCTATAATTTAATAGTTGACCTATAAAATAATTACATTATACTTAAAGCATTTCTTCATTTTTTGTTTTCATTTATAAAACAAGAATTAAATACAGTTTTAACCATTACAAGCTCAACTCAGTTTTTACATAAACACAGCTCCTAGAAGGAGCTTTAAGCTGCAGCATATTCATATTGCAAACTGGTGAAAAAACCCAGGCAGGACATAGCTTAAAGGTAAAGATTCTTGCACGTTTTTCTTAAGTGAATTTACTAGGGTGCTTTTCTCCCTCTGGTCCAAACTGTCTGACTTTCAGTTCATTCCTTTCAAGTGAAGACTGAGATACCCGGAGTCTTGGTAGACTGTACTGCCACCTTCCCCCTCTGCACCCCGCCCACATCCACACTCTCAAGACTAGTCTGAATTGTGCCCATCCTGGGGCTGGCACGATGGCCACAGGGCAGCAGCAACAGCCCCTGAAACCTTCCCTGCGTGAAGAGTCTCCCCGTACACTTCTGACACGTTGGAAGGTCACAGCAGAAAAGCGACGTCTGTTCATGCTACAGGGGCTGCCAGACCCCACCAACCTCACCCTGCCCACGCCAGGCCCTGTAAACCGCTTGGAGCTCTGGTGGAGATCAGTCCTGAAAGCCTCTTAGGGAGGCCTGTGTCACATAATGGAGACCCGTGGCTCTGAAGGCCCGGCTGGCAACAGTGCTGAACACGTTAACCCCTTGAAGTGGCTGACTGCAAAGAGGCTGGTGGGGAGGGGCTGAGCAGCAGGCTGCAGATGCTGAACTGTGAGACATGCACAGGGAGTCGGCGTGTCATTGTTAATTTGTAAGCCTCAGACAACTGCATGTGCACTGGCTTTGGTTTGGGGGAAGAGGCTGATGTGAGACAGGATTTTAATGCAGCTGGGACTAATACAGATCAGAACTGTAATAAATGGGGTATACAGGACATGTTAAACTCCATCAACTGAATAAGAACATAGTATGATTTAAAATGAACTGCAAGTGTTCACTAACACTTATTGTGCAGGTCTCAAAAACTGAGTGGACCACCAATAGTGTAGCAATTACAACTTACTCTGTCCCTGCTCCCACAGCTGTGACCCATTCCAGCCGCACTGACTGAGGCGTTTGTCCTTTAACACTAACACATTAACATGGTTTCCAGTCATGGGAGAGACACCACTCCCAAAACTTAATGACATTTATGTAGCTTTTGTCTTCAGTCCAGCAATGACCAAACTTTGTCCTTTGTGTGACAGTGCTTTTATACTTTTGAGGACACATCATTCCCTTAAGTGTTCTGTCCCGCTACCCTTCCACCTCCCCTGGTTTGAGCAGGCCTAAATGTAAGGTCATAAACGGCTGTTGTCCTTTTTGGAGTAAGAAACACACACACATATCTAACATACAAAACCTACTAAAAGCATAGTAAAACCATGTCCATTTTAAGCCAGACAGCCGACCTAGCAACCGGGTCTCTCGACATTTTAATCGCTGGCATACTCTGCCACAAGAAAAATATACATGGCTAGGTCTATAATACTTTAAACAGCTGTTTACTATAGCTAGGTTACAAAATAAACACTGCTGCAGAGGCCATGTGTTCAATATACTCTAACCACAACAGCATCAGAACCCACCCTCAGTCTGCTCTGTGGTCACCGTGGCTGACCCAGCGCCTCAGCCTCTTCCCCTTGCTTCTGATCTGCTGTTCAGACAACAAGCCCAGAACCATCTGTCATTGCACAAGTGAAGTCGTCTTAAGGAGAGGAGCTTCATTGGAGAGTCTCGCTTGCTTTTTACACATTACTCCTCGTTACTCTCCCTCATTTGTGTCCCCCAGTCCTGGGCAGCATCCCAGCACTTCCAAGTGAGAGAAGCAAGTTCCAGACCAAGCACGGGGAAGGCGTTCTTAACTTGTGGAGGGAACTGGAGTGTAGGGTGAGGGCTTACTCCACACAGTGGAAACATTTAATGCTGGATTCAGCCAACTGTTCACTTAGATGATCAATCCCAACTTCTGTGAGCCTGCTCCACTCCAGAAGGGTCAACTGCCAGATGATATTTAAAATACAATGAAACTTTATGGTGAAGTGCCTAACAGCTGGTTAAAAAGCATTATTCCAGTAGGCAATTGACAAGGAGCCTTTCCTTGCTGGAGAGATGCCTCCTGAAAGAAAATGAAACACCAGGGGAAAAAAAGGAAAAGAAGAAACAAACCAACAAAATGGACAGTTTGCTCAGTGGGAGCAGAGAGGCAGCAGTAAAGCTGATGGAGGCAAGACCAAGCAGCAGCTATGTGCCTGTTCTCACAGTTTGCCTGAGCTGTTCAGATTCACAGACATGCACCGGCACTGCTTGACCTTCTGAATTTTCTTGAGTCGGAACGGTGGGTCCAGCTCGGGGCACTCCAGCTGCACAGTGGAAGAGGTGACCTTGTGTGGCTTGCAGAAGGCACAGGACTGAAAGGACTCCTCCTCCTTCTTCACGTGCCGCGGGATGTAGAAAGAGTTGCACTGGCCGTAGCAGAAGCGGTTGATGATGGTGCGGCTGATGCAGCCCTCCTCGCTGACAGTCTGCCGCAGCGGCTGCGTCTTGCACCAGTCGCTCTTCAGGTACTTCCTCTCGGTGACCACGAGGGCCTCCTGGCTGGAGGCCAGCACCTCCTTGTTCAGCTGCTGCCTCCGCTCCGAGTGGTTGCTGCTGCTGCCTTTGTACGGGGAGGGAATGGCACCTGCAGGGCGGTTTTTCCTGGTGTCCGTCACTTGAACCAGTGCTGCCATCAGGAGAACGGACAAGGCAAATTTCCAAACCATCCTGCAAGGGCAACACAAGGCACTGTCAGGAGAAATGTATTTTCAAACCACAGAACTGGAATGGAGTTGTGTGGGTTTGACCCACACTCTGAGGGCCAGAGCTGGGACTTCACGCATGCTTTTAGAAGAAGTGGAGATCTTATTGGCTTTATAATCCCATCACTTTTCCTAGATTAGCTCTATTCTAGGGTGATTACTTATCATGAAGAGGCCAGGACCTTTGGAAAGTAACACTGCTCCCCCTCACCCCTCCTCAAACTCTCCAACTACTTGTTTTTTTTTCCCCACAGGGACACTAATGCTTTCATGGCTGAAGTAGTGGTTTTACAGAAGCTTCAGCCAGAAACACTTCCTCCTTCTCTGTGAAATCCTGGGCCAAACAGCTGGGCAAACTCCTGGCTAGCAAAGGCTCAAGAGACTCTTGCCAAGATGGTGAGAGCTGATTTGGGAATGGCAGGGGAGAGGGGAAGGGAATAGCAGGTTACACAAAGTGCACACCCATGTCTCTTCTGCCCCTGAGTCCCAGCCCAGCCTCATTCCCCACAGAAGGTGCAAGGGGTGTCCAAAAATTTTTTTTTATTATTTTAAATTGCTTCTGAAGTTTCTTAGGGCTCTTGTGGCACTTACAGGCTTGTATTTGTTGTCTTTGTATCAGGCCAAAACCTTGATGGATTTATTTTTGCAGTAAGAGGAAATGCTTAAACACAACTTTGAGGACTTCACAACTGCAAGGCCTCTTGGGCAAATGGTTTAAGAAGGTTTGTAAACATGAGAGGATTCAATATTTATTTTAGATTTTAAGGAATAGGTTGGAGCATAAGCTTGTTGCTAAGTTAAAATAGTCAGCCAGATGGCAAAACTATTTTTTCCTATGATTGCCTATTATGTATTCTTGTTCTGTGGAGCATCTCTTACCAGCTCTTTTCCGATTCATTTTAGTAATGTGTCTCGATATTCTTCCAGAACATCAGACAAGGTGTACTAAATTTCCTTATAAAGTCAATGCTCACCAGTGAGCTGCTCATTTGGCAGTTCATTTCATATCACTCTCCCTGGGAAAGGAGAACAGAGAGTCTCTTCAGTGCCAGAAGTGGGTGCACAGAAGCTTCCCATTTGGAGACTAGAACACTTCCAAGTCTTTCTGAAGTGCTCTATTCACTTAATCTTAATGGGTATTTTTATAGTGCACAGAAGAAAGACTTATCCTCTCTCCTCACAGTAAAGCTTCAAACCCTTCCAAGTAATTTTTTTTTTTTTTTTTTTTTTTTTTTTTTTTTTTTTTTTTTTTTTTTTTTTTTTTTAAAATGACTCAAAAAAAAAAAAAACCA
>VXBB01024649.1:238325-276689 GCA_013399915.1 Illadopsis cleaveri | reverse complement strand
TTTTTCCTTTAGAGAGATACCTAGACAAAAAACCTACCATCACACTAGTAATTATAATGTCTAACACTATAGACACTTCAGATGTTGCACAGGTACTCCCATCTGGAAAACATGTCACTTTCCAAACAATGATACCAAAAGATCAAAGGAGCGTTTGCAGTAAAGGTGCAAAAGAAGACAAGAATAGTAGTAACAAATGCTTCTCACCCAATAAACCAACCTAATATGTTTAACTTCTGTGGAGATAAAGAAAAGGAATTACTCTAGCAGACTAGGCGAGATAACATCCCTAAGGTTATTTTCTAAGCCTACAAGATCTCAGTGTCAGACTTGGACTAAGTTTCTAAGGGGTGAAGCCTGAAATGCTGAAGGAAACAAAGTGCTAATCGTACAGCTGTAAACAGAGTATGTTCTGATGCAGAGTTAAATTTCACCAGAGTGTATGCTTGAAACAGAACCACCTTTAAATGGAAACCAGTATTTCTAAACCACAAAAAAGCTCATTCATTCTGCAACCATGCCATCTTCCCACTGAACACGCATTGTAGCCATGGGTACTTTAAATCAGTGGCCTATTTTCACACTGCTTAGCATTCAGCATGCAAGTCCAGAAGTTTTGTCCAGAGTCTTTAAACGAAGCAAGACTAGACTTGGCTTTGCTGGCAGGTATTGTCGCCAAGTCCTCTGGATGTCAACCCACACAGCCAGGCCAAAACCTAATCAGGTAATTAATTTCAGTTGAATATAGTGTTCCATGCTTCCTTTCAAATTGTTCTCATGTTATTCTGCACTGATGGCTGCATTTCAGTAGTAGATAAAACAACTGATTCCCAGTGCTTTGTGTTTTATATAGAAAGGGGAGGAAAAGAAACCAGTTTTACAAAACTTTGTCTTCTAGAAAAAGACAGAGGTGAGGTCTCCACAAGATGCCTCATGCCACATTTCTCAGGCATACTCTTCTACTCCTTTGAAACGCAAGGGATACTGCCTCTCCAGTCTCATTTCTCTGATCCTGACATAGAAGAGGACAGCAAATGTCAGGAGAGAGACATCCTTTCCCCCAACCCCTCCTCTTTTGTTGGGATGATCTTTAAGGTTTTTTCCAACTTTCATGACTACTGTTCTATGAAACTCCGTGTTACCATGCCTGCCCTTTCTCTTTATAAAATGCAACTGGAAAGGACATGTTTCCTTTTTGTGTCAAGAGTGGTGGTCAAGCAGAAATCCTATGTAGGAATTCAGGAAAGCTGACAGAGAACTAACAACTCAAAGTCTACAATATAGAGAAATACTATAGCAGTATTCTAATTGCTTAAATGGTTTTATGTAGGCATGGAGAGCCATTCAATAGAGTAAGTAGGATTTATTCAGTAAGTCTGTGTATATAACTAATAAAGCATTATTAATCAAAGCCACTATTGTACAGTTACAAACCAAACACTGCAACATGTGCAAGTACTTCTACAGACAGGTAGGAACGCACCACTGATTTCTGTCATCAATCCTTATCAAACCTGAACCTTAAAATATTTACATAAGAGAGTAATAATCTATTCTACACTAGCAGGTCAAATGTGCATTCTGTCAGATTGTGGAATTTCTAATCACAGTGTTACCCCTCAGTAGCCTGCAAATCACCCCTTTCTAAGCCCTGGCACACAAATCCCCTATTCAAGCAAGTAAGGGTGCAAACAAGGTCACACGGTGCCAGCAACTTGCCAAGGACTACACGTATATTTTCAGCACTCACATGCAAAGAGAAGAGGAACTTCAGGACTCCCAGAGAAAGAGAACATTTTGGCAAACTCAATTTGAATGCAAAGCAAGACAGCGAACGCTGTCTGTCTGCAGACAGAACAGGATGAGAAGAAACACAAAATGTATTGGAGAAGAATCTGGCTTTTGGCAAGGACAGGGCAGTTCTGCCCTACTTAGATGGAACAGAATGAAACAGCATGTGGCTGAGACCATGCAAGTGAGAACTGCCTCTAGAGACCAACACCCCTACAACTTGCACCAATGCGAGCCTGGGCCCCCCATTCCTGCTGCACTGGGGGTCCCCATAGCAGACCCAGTGGCAGCTCCTTCGTGACAGTTTTCAACTTCTCCAAGCATTGTTGCCAGCTGCTGCCAGTTACCCCCACGCCTTTTTGGGAGTGGGTGAGCAGAGAAAAACTTCACCTTAGACAAGACACCCAACAAGGCCTGGCTACATTTACATATCACAAGGCAAGTTTTTTCTACTTGAGATAAAGAAATCAGCATCAATTATGAGATCATAAACTCATCAAACCCAACATGCTGGAGCTGGACTATCAGGCCGAGGAGTGTAAAAAAATCCTTGGCCATGGAAGCATGAATGTCAAAATCCAGCTTTGTCAAAATTCAGAGGTCAGGTCACTGTGCTAGGAGGGGAAGACTCAAGATCACTGTGTCTGCCCCCAGCTTTATTTCTTCTTTGTATCCAATTACTATGTGACATAAAGTACCTACCAAGTCAGGCCTCCTTTTGCATATCAACCTTCTGGCTCTGTAACTCACCCATTCTTGAAAGTATTCCAGCTTCAGAGCACGACATGTAACCCCCAAAATAGCTTACAGTTTTGTTATTAGGTAAGTTCTCTCTGAATTGGAGCATTGGATTTGCTTTCAGAATTCAAGGTCATTGTTTTGGCAGAAGTCCCCCTGAGAAGGAGTGGGTGCTATGGTCTGGAAGGCAGAGCAGGAGGTTACACCAGTGCCTATCTGTGATGAGTGGCTGCTCTGATGTTTCCTCTAGTTTTCAAAGTCATGACCAGTTTCTCAGCTCAGGATGCAGATTCTGACTGGGAATTCCTGGTTTGAAGATCAGCCCACTTCAAGGTTGCAAATGGACAGAAAGAAAGAGGGATGTAACTGAAAGATTACTGTGATATTTTAGGTTAGCTGCTCAGGAAATCAGGAGGTGTGAGACCCATTTGTTTGCTTTAGCAACTACTTTGTAGCACCTACAAAGCACTCAGCATTATCAGCATTCCTGGAAGCATCCAACTCTCTGATATAGGTATGATACAATCATCTCTTCACCAGGCCTTTCTGGAGGGAATTCAGAAATAGAAGTTGCAGGCAATTTAAAACAAAACAAAACATAACAAGACACAACAACAACAACAAAAAAAAAATCCACCAACCCAAAAAAACCAACCAACAACTAAAAAATCCAAACCTGCAAAACCGTCTTACCATGGAATTTGAGACTCTACCTATTCAGCTTAATCACAGTATGGGTTCATGAAGAAGATTTAGTACTATAAACCTATCATACACCCATCAGAAGTACAGTCTCAACTACTGTAAGAGCCAGTGGCTGGAAAGATGATAAATTCAGAGATTTTTTTTACTTTTTGTAAAATTTAAATTTAATTAACAGCTGAAGAGCTTCCCTTGGACAAATATTTCTCTGTAACTACCAGCAAAAGGCAGGCATTACAGACTAGATTAAATCAGGTCCCATTACACAGTACAGTATATAGATGGCCACGTTTGACCACCTGTATTGCTTACTTCCAGCTTCCACCCTGCAAACTTCAGAGACATGAGAGCTCTCCTTAGGGATCACCTGACCATGACTGAAGGCGGGAAGCCCTGTTACCAAAATTTTTTTCTACTCTCCCCTTACTTTCACATTAGACCTAGTCAGAAAAAGAATCTGTATAAACGAGTCACACGTATAATAATGTAAGAACACAATGTACATGGTTAGTTCTCACATTTAAGATGGGACCCAAGAAGTGCTCCTTGAAGACAAGCCAGGCAATAGCTTTTCAAAGAACTAAAACTTGGCTTTAGCAACAGATGTGGGAAGCCAGGAAATATCAAATTCTCTACCAGGAAGCCAAAAATGCTATTTATTTAATTTATTAATAGTTAGGCATGATTCTAAGGGTACAATGTTCTCATAAAGACTTCAATAAAGACTAATCAGGCGTCTTTGTGCAAGGGAGGTATTTGGTGCTAACTTTTCTCTTTTAACTATCCTTTGGAAACTATTTCTCCCATGTCTCAACAGCATTAGCAATAACTGAACACTGTACTGTATCTCCTGTTGCAGAGACATGGGAGTCTTATTAAATCGTTCCATCATTAATAGATTCCCATTACTAAATTGCCAAGAGCGAGGCCAGCTACAACAACAAAACATGCAGGAGGCTGGGCAGACCAAACTTTTAAAAATGTGAAAAACACAATACTGGATTCAGTAGCTAGGATTCAGTAATTCAGATCTGCATTATAGCAGTAGTTACCATGTTCTAGGAGTACAATGCATCACTTTTCAAAACCACTGCACAAAACACAAAAGGCAGTAATTACTTAAATACAAATAATTAATGCAATTACAGAAATTTCCAGGCAGAAATTTTTCAATTCTTGTCCTCTAAGAACTTTCTATAGTGATTTGAAAGAAAGCTATTTTATTGCATCACAGCCCTAACAGTAGATGGCTGGGGGAGAAAACCTTTCTTTCAGACTTAATAAATTCCTAGTATCCTCACTGGCTCACTTGGATGGAGATCTTTCCTCCTCTCCATCCTTTCCTCTGCCTTCCACAAAGGTGATCCATTCTGTTCTCTTGCACCAGTATCTCTCCCCCAGAGAGTCAAGACTGCCTACAGGGAACACCATGAAGCTTTGAAGGAACCAGGAAAGGTCCTCCTGCAGGCTGGATGTCTCAGGAGCCATACTCTGCTGTGCAAGCTCTTCCTTTGTTTTTTGAAAGGGGGAGATGAAGTTAGGTTTCAACAATGCCAGCCTGCATTCCTCAGAACAGGACAGCATTTCCCCAGTAATGCCAGAACTTTGAAGTTCTTCTTATCAAGACAGTTCCTGAAAACAATGAACTTAAAGTATTGAAAAATAAAGTAAATCATCGACAAAATGGACTATGTAGAAGACACTGGTGGAGACAGTCTATGCTAGTTAATTTTCCCTGAAAAGGCTGGGAGTTTAGAAGAATTCTTGATCCATGCACAAAAAACGTAAGAGGAACCAACAACTCAGCCAATTACTCCTGTCTTTCCGCAATGTGTTATGTGTTATTTTTAGGACAGAAGGAATAATGAAGAAAACTGGTAAGTAAACTAACCCTTGACACTAAAACTCACCAGCTTGAATGCTGGGTTTTTCCTTGTCTTTTCTCTTTCTTATCTGCCCTTACTGCCAACAGAAATTAAGGTTTAAAACCACAGAACTATTATTTCCTTCAGGAACTTAAGACAAACTCATTTGAAACCTCTTTAAACGCAGCTGGTCACTTCATTGGTGTTAAAGGATGACTCTACTCCAATCGTTCTTCTTTGCACTCTCATCCTGCCACAAAGTATATTGACCTAAATATTGTATCACTCATTTATAGTATTAGGCTCTCCATAGGCTGAATCCTCCTTATCTTGCATAGCTTTTAAACCTGTGGAGTTTTTTGGTGTTGGTTTTTTTGTTGTTGTTGTTGTTGTTTTTGTTTTGTTGTTGTTGTTTTGGGGTGGGAGTTTTATTTCGTTTGGTGTGGTTTTTTTTGTTTTTTAAGTAGTATTAGTGCTGGAGGAATAGAGAGAAGTTTCTAATTTTTTTAACCCTAGATCAGGAGTTTGTGAGGAGAGTCACCAAAGGATCTGGTTGTAAACTACAGCTCCAGAAGACTGGAGAGAGGGGAAGGAAAGTATTGATGAAGTCAGCCCTGGTATTTTGACATACTTTTATCATTATGGAGATGGAAATAGGGTTATGCCAGTTGGAATGAATAGAGAGAGGTTGTCAGAGAAGTAGAAATGAGACAAGAAAGGTTGAGGCCATCTGGAATTAAATCTGGCCAAGTATGTCAATGAAAACAAGAAGGTCTTCTTCAAATGTAACTACAGCAAAAGAAAAACTAAGGATAATGTGAATGCGTTACTAAATGGAGTGGGGATGCTGGTAACAGAGGACACAGAGTTACTGAACCTCTTCTTTGCATTGGTCTGATACAACATTTCTTAGGCATCTCTGACCTGTATAGATGAGAGAACAGTATTTTCGATCTCAACTTTAGTGAGGCTTTCAACACTGTCTCTCACAACATCCACATAGGCAAAGTCAGGAAGTGCAGGCTGGATGAGCAAACAGTGAGGTGGACTCAGAACTTCCTGAATGGCAGATCCCAGAGGGTTGTACCCAGTGCACATGGTCAGCTTGGAGGCCTGTCACTTGTGGTGTCCCCCAAGGTCCAGCACTGGGCTCAGTGTTCACCATTGACTCAGGTGAAGGGGAAGATGCCTCCTCAGCAGGTTCACTGACAACACAAAGCTGGCAGGAGGGGCCAACAGCCCAGAGGGCTGTGCAGCCCTGCAGAAGGACCTCAGCAAGTTGAAGAGGTGACCAGAGAAGAACTGACTGAACTTTAACAAAGGCACATGCAGGGTCCTGTACCTGGAGAGGAATAACCCCTGCCCAGCACAGGCTGGGGGCTTAGCTGCTGGAAAGCAGCTCTGTAGAGAAGGACCTGGGGGTCCTGGTGGACAACAAGCTGTCCCTGAGCCAGCAGTGTGTCCTTGTGGACAAGAAAGCCAATGGTGTCTTCAGATGGATTAGGAAGGACATTGCCAACAGGTCAAGCGAGGTGATTCTGCCCCTCTACTCAGCCCTGGTGAGGCACATCTGGAGTGCTGGGTCCAGTTCTGGGATCCTCTCTACAACAAAGATGATTAGGGACTGGAAGCTCTCTATTATGAGGAAAGGCTGAGAGAGCTGGGCCTGTTCAGCCTCGAGAAGTGACAACTGAGATGGGACCTCATCAATGCCTAAAAGATTCTGAAGGGAGGGTGCCAAGAGGATGGAGCCAGGCTCTTTTCAGTGGTGCCAAGCAATAGGACAAGAGGTAAAAGACAGAAACTGATGCATGGGAAGTTCCATCTGAATACACAGAAGAACTTCTTCACTGTGCAGATAACCACGCAGTGGAACAGGCTGCCCAGAGACGTGGTGGAGTATCCCTGACTGGAGACATTCAAGATTTGTCTGGATGCATTTCTGTGCAATGTGTTCTAGGATGACCCTGCTTGAGCAGGAAGGTTGGACCAGATGCCCCACTGTGGTTCCTGCTAACCTTATTCGTCCTCTGTGATTATGTCCATGATAAATACCAGTGCTTCCCAAAAAATACACACACATGTAATAGGTGCAATTACTAAGGCCCCAACTAGAAAAAAATAGTGCAGGAAACAATGATGCAAGTTTTGTTGGTTTGGGTTCTTTTCAAGGCTAAATGTTAGCCAGGTAAAACAGTGAAGAAGGACACTATCAACTTCATATGACCCTGTATTAATCAGTAGCAAGGATTTTGATTCAACAATTGTGTCAGCATTTATCATTTTAAAACAGAAAAAGTGAAATAAAGAGAAGGAATGAAAGCTGAAAGAAATGTAAAAGCAAAGTCATCCTATAGCACCTGTGGTAATGTAGCGAAGCCTTTTTTAGGGGATTAGGAACACACTCTGAATACTAGCAGGTAACTGGACAAACGAAGGGTTTTGTGTCATTATGATTAAAAGCTAAATTTTGTTGCTATTTCAGCTTCAGGAACTTGTGGTTTTATAACCAACCACAGACAAATATCTGCCTGGTGAGCACATGTGAATTGTCCCAAGCAGAGTGAGATGTCCTACTCAGAAGTGTCTGGGTAGTCATCAGTGCTGGCAGCATTTGCAACACAGGGTAAAAAAGGGGGAGTGGGCGGAGGGAAAAACCCACAAAATAAAACCAGATTTCTGCTAGCTGTTCAGGAGGCTCATTCTCTTCCTCACAACCTGGTTTTGAAGAATGCTACAGTNCTGGAATTAAATCTGGCCAAGTATGTCAATGAAAACAAGAAGGTCTTCTTCAAATGTAACTACAGCAAAAGAAAAACTAAGGATAATGTGAATGCGTTACTAAATGGAGTGGGGATGCTGGTAACAGAGGACACAGAGTTACTGAACCTCTTCTTTGCATTGGTCTGATACAACATTTCTTAGGCATCTCTGACCTGTATAGATGAGAGAACAGTATTTTCGATCTCAACTTTAGTGAGGCTTTCAACACTGTCTCTCACAACATCCACATAGGCAAAGTCAGGAAGTGCAGGCTGGATGAGCAAACAGTGAGGTGGACTCAGAACTTCCTGAATGGCAGATCCCAGAGGGTTGTACCCAGTGCACATGGTCAGCTTGGAGGCCTGTCACTTGTGGTGTCCCCCAAGGTCCAGCACTGGGCTCAGTGTTCACCACTGACTCAGGTGAAAGGGCAGATGCCTCCTCAGCAGGTTCACTGACAACACAAAGCTGGCAGGAGGGGCCAACAGCCCAGAGGGCTGTGCAGCCCTGCAGAAGGACCTCAGCAAGTTGAAGAGGTGACCAGAGAAGAACTGACTGAACTTTAACAAAGGCACATGCAGGGTCCTGTACCTGGAGAGGAATAACCCCTGCCCAGCACAGGCTGGGGGCTTAGCTGCTGGAAAGCAGCTCTGTAGAGAAGGACCTGGGGGTCCTGGTGGACAACAAGCTGTCCCTGAGCCAGCAGTGTGTCCTTGTGGACAAGAAAGCCAATGGTGTCTTCAGATGGATTAGGAAGGACATTGCCAACAGGTCAAGCGAGGTGATTCTGCCCCTCTACTCAGCCCTGGTGAGGCACATCTGGAGTGCTGGGTCCAGTTCTGGGATCCTCTCTACAACAAAGATGGTTAGGGACTGGAAGCTCTCTCTTATGAGGAAAGGCTGAGAGAGCTGGGCCTGTTCAGCCTCGAGAAGTGACAACTGAGATGGGACCTCATCAATGCCTAAAAGATTCTGAAGGGAGGGTGCCAAGGGGATGGAGCCAGGCTCTTTTCAGTGGTGCCAAGCAATAGGACAAGAGGTAAAAGACAGAAACTGATGCATGGGAAGTTCCATCTGAATACACAGAAGAACTTCTTCACTGTGCAGATAACCACGCAGTGGAACAGGCTGCCCAGAGACGTGGTGGAGTATCCCTGACTGGAGACATTCAAGATTTGTCTGGATGCATTTCTGTGCAATGTGTTCTAGGATGACCCTGCTTGAGCAGGAAGGTTGGACCAGATGCCCCACTGTGGTTCCTGCTAACCTTATTCGTCCTCTGTGATTATGTCCATGATAAATACCAGTGCTTCCCAAAAAATACACACACATGTAATAGGTGCAATTACTAAGGCCCCAACTAGAAAAAAATAGTGCAGGAAACAATGATGCAAGTTTTGTTGGTTTGGGTTCTTTTCAAGGCTAAATGTTAGCCAGGTAAAACAGTGAAGAAGGACACTATCAACTTCATATGACCCTGTATTAATCAGTAGCAAGGATTTTGATTCAACAATTGTGTCAGCATTTATCATTTTAAAACAGAAAAAGTGAAATAAAGAGAAGGAATGAAAGCTGAAAGAAATGTAAAAGCAAAGTCATCCTATAGCACCTGTGGTAATGTAGCGAAGCCTTTTTTAGGGGATTAGGAACACACTCTGAATACTAGCAGGTAACTGGACAAACGAAGGGTTTTGTGTCATTATGATTAAAAGCTAAATTTTGTTGCTATTTCAGCTTCAGGAACTTGTGGTTTTATAACCAACCACAGACAAATATCTGCCTGGTGAGCACATGTGAATTGTCCCAAGCAGAGTGAGATGTCCTACTCAGAAGTGTCTGGGTAGTCATCAGTGCTGGCAGCATTTGCAACACAGGGTAAAAAAGGGGGAGTGGGCGGAGGGAAAAACCCACAAAATAAAACCAGATTTCTGCTAGCTGTTCAGGAGGCTCATTCTCTTCCTCACAACCTGGTTTTGAAGAATGCTACAGTCAGGGGGTGGAAGGAATGGATATAAGGAGAAGAGCTTTTCTGGAAAGGACTGATAATTCTCCTATGACTCTAAAAAATGTCTCTCAGCAAGAGTGAACTAAGTTGAAAAGATACTTGGTCTCCTTCTCAGTGTTTCTCAGCTTTTCAGCACAAGATAAAGACCCCCAAAGAGGCAAGTCAGTTCTGTTTGCACATGAACATTTTGTCCAGCAAAAAAACCCCAGCCTACATTTAACTTTATTCTTCTGTGTTGAAGGCAGCTGTTACACTCCCATTTGGCAGCATTTCATTCAGGAGAAAACAGCAGACTTATGCCCTTGGGAAACTGAAAAATAAATCTGAAGGGAAGCAGTGGCTTGAGCAAATGTCTTCATTTGTGACCATCCCTCAGCCTGTTGGAAAGGAGGACAGTCAACACAAGAATGGGGCAAGTTCAGCATTTAAATACAATAGCTCATTTCACGTCTTCCTCACTGGAGAGTCGATGCTACAAAAGACTATTTTGCAATGAACAGTCTCCATTATATTTTTGTTGTTTGCATTACGACAGAACACAAAATCTCATCTGAGACCAATGCCTGACTAAGTAACACAACTTCAAATATTTGTAGACTGACTGGGTGACCAACATATGGCGGGACCAGAACTGAGCTCAGAGGGGAAGTGAGTTACTGGAGGTCAGAAATTAACTGAGAATGGACTGTTTCCAACATCTTTCAATGGCACCGCATGGCACCAATGCTCTTCTTTTTGCAAAGAAATACAGATTTGTTACCCTTAGGCAAGCTTTTCTTTAAAAACATTATAGTCTTGTGAATTAAAATTGTTTTGTATGAAAATTTCCAATATAGTTTCCCTGAGTTTTGATAGAACAGGGATGGACTTAGGAGCTGCATTTCTTTGTAGCTTCAAACAATACTACTACTTCTAGAATGCACAGCTCATTTTCTAGCCTCAGTAAGGGAGATGACCATTAATCTTCAATATATGTTCTTTACTGTACTTGCACCATTCTAAAAAGAGGGAATTTGAATGAGTTCTGTTCTAGGCGAAAACAGACGTCTCTAAAGCATCGTAAAAGTGCTCAAAAGAAGTGCTTGCTTCTCTTAATGATCTGAAAAATGCAAGTACTTCTAAAATCAACAGATGGTATGTAATCTTGTATATAAGAAACACTAGATTAATCAGCAGAGAAGTAACATTTAAATTTTCCAGATTTTCTGTTAGATTCAGGTAGTTTTATTCTTTCAGGCTGTCTGTCAAGATGCTATCCTCAGTTACCACATTATGACTCTGGTCATGTTCCTGTTGGAAAAAAAAATCTAAAATGTTATTGACGGTCGAGACTTTATATTATGAATTTCTGTAAGCCAGTATTCTATTTATAGAGCTGAAACCTAGATGGTTCAAATAAGAATTGCTCTTATCCCAATATCCCACAAGCTAATCTTTGTATTAGGTAGTATGCAAATTCCCATACAAACAAAATTTCAGCTATGTATCCTACTACTTTGCAGTACGTCACTTGTAAAAACCATTCCAGCTGTATTTTCATATAGTTGTCTTTAAAATGGCATAGATTTATTGCTTGGAGCATTCTTCATTTACATTTATCTCTGCTTAAATTTGCCTGACAAAGCATCAGTCCTCCTGACTAAAACTTGCAGCAGTTCTGGGGACACAGTGCAGAAGATCTATGCTAATAAGCAAATAAAATAAGTATTGACCCCATGCAGCCTGCTAGCTCCAACCAGGTCTATGCCATACAAACACGTAACTAAGTGCCAGAATTATTAACAGAATTATTAGTTTCACAGAAAAGCACTTCTTCTTCTCAGCGAGGCTAAATCTAGGGAATCCTCTCATCCTATTTTGCCTTTCCTTCCATTTATAGACAACACATCTGTCACCTCCTCACAATTAATTATTTTTTTCCCTCTGCCAAATTTCAAATGGGTTGGACAGCAAGGTAGGTTTGAAACTTCTATTGCATTACACTAACTGTGTTTTCTCCTAGGTACCCAGGGATGCATAAAAAATATTTTAGGGAAGGGGATAGGGGAACAAGTCAACGGTATCACAATTTAGAACAGGAGGTGCGAGTAGCAAAGGGGACGTTTAGGGTTACTGACACACTGAACACACCCATAGAAAATCAAAGTTCATGAGCTCTAATGTTCACAAGTAACACAAGACACCTTGAAATAGTAGTGGGTCACCTCAAAGTTTTTAACGCCCAGGGTGTAAGTTGGCCCAACAAACAAGCATAAAGCTTGTTTGCACTCTGTGTTGATGGAAGCCAAGCAGGAACGAGTCACTGCTGCACACCATGCATGGTATTATCGTTGGGTTGATCCTGTAATATTTTGTAACCCCTTTTTTCATAAACTTACTTGGGAAATTACCAGATGTTTTCTTCTTTCCCCAAGAGCACCAGCCTTCTGCTTGGCTTAATTTTGCAGTTACTTTTTGTGGGTTAACCAATGGCCCATCACAATCCCTGTTTAAGGGATTAGTTTTGTTTGAAATGTTTAACTCAGCTGAGGGCTTTGCTCTGAAAGGAACCCTGTTCACTCAGGGTCTCTACAACAAAAACTTGATGTAAGCAACTAAAACATAAGTCACACCTGTGAGGGCTGAAAAGTGCAGCAACCACGTGTTCTGATGGGGTTTTTTTCTGTGTTTTTGCAAGCCTATAAACAAACACTTGGACATTTGAAGTTCCAAACCTTTAGAGTTACATGGCTTCTTGGCTACCCTAGTCCATGCACCAGTTGATGCCTTGATGCAAGTCCTTCAGTTTGGAAATATTTTGACCCTTGTTTTTAAGTTGTCTTCTAATATATAAAAAAGAATTTTTACTTGATTACATGTCTATTGATATTTCCAAACTGATAGTAACCTTTTTAACTGTCACAGCTGTCAAATGGACCAAAATAGATCATAGAGGCTCAACAGTTGTCAAAAGAAAAAAATCTTTTCAGATGCTACAAAGTCAGGAACACAAATAAAAATTTAATTATATACGTACTATCAACATAAAATGCTAAATATCTATACACTTCAAAGTAACTCTCCAGAAATATTAGAAAACATATAGCACACAGAATGAACAGGCAAACTGCCATTTATACACTGTTATTGGCAGTGTGTATCACAACTGAAAGTAAATAGAAGACAAATTTTCAGTTAAATGCAGCAGGATGATTTGTAGGGAATTTAACATCCAAATACTGGAAATTTACTCCATCCCTCCCACTTCACACTGCTCACAACACGTGGCTGTCCCACATCTATGTTCTTGTGGCTCTGATTCATGCCCAGATCAGTGATTCTCCCTCTGTCATTACACACAGAATGTAAATATTTGCTCTGTCTGTATTCTGGTTTACAGACCTGACCCACTACTGAATATGAAGGCTGTAATTCAATCTCAGAAGGATCTGTTGCCATGTGTAAACTGGGATTTTATGTTTTATGACTTGGGCTTTGCAGAGCAGCCGTCTCCCTACTCACCTCCCCCTCTCCTTGCCCATGACTGAATTATAGCTGTGTCTCTAATTGAAGCCTAGTATTATTCTATTTCTCTTCTGCAGAGAGAAAGACCAGAACTATCATTCTGAATACACAGCAAGCCACAGGAGCCTGAATGAGGTACTCTAATGACAGGTCCTCCTCCACAGCACATTTGCAGTCTTTCTGCTAATTAATTTGATTTCCTTTGTCTAGACTAACATAATACAGCAAGTTATGCTCATTTAAAGGGAGATTGTTAGCCTTTCAGTTCACTCCAAATGAGGAAGAAAGAAGAGTCAAAAGACTGGAATCTGGGGGAGACTGACTGACTTTGTCCTTGACTACACCATTGCTTATGTTTTCACTTGACCAAGACTTTGTCTCCAGGAGAACCCGAGACAGCACTATCATCAGAGGAGAGACTATAATCAAAATCAGATATGGTCGGTATGTGCATGGCAAGGCAGTGGCAGCTACACAGAAGGGTTCTGTCTATGATGGACTGCAGTCAGCAGCTTTCTTCCTGGCAATCACTTGGCATTTGCTGTTCACAGCTCCTGACATCCTCGAAGGGCTGAACAAACATGTAATTAAAAACACACACAAGCTGGTTTCTTCAGACTCCCTTCACAGAACAAAAGGAGATTCAGTAGTGTGCCACTGGACTAGTCAACCAGAGGGAAAGCTAGTAATGGAGTTAAAGAAGTAACTTCCTCACTATTTGGAAGGCAAGACCTACATTTGCCAGTTTCGACAATGATTAAAACTTAGGAGCTGGACAAAGTCTCAGAACTGAGCTGTCAGTCAAATACAGAACCTGGGAAATGTAGTGATGCATGATAAACAGGTGATCAGACCTGGATTTGAAAGTTCAGCCTTCTGAGTCATGTGGGTAGATCCAGTTTGAAACCCAGCAAGAAAAGTGACAAGAAATCAGACATCATATAGGAACCCTGCAGGGTGGAATGTGTTCAAACACTTTTTAATAACAACAGGGAAGACCTTCCCCTATGAAAAAAGAAGAAGGGAGAAAGCTGACAGGGGCAATCACCAAACTCTTCTGCTCACACATCCACAGAAAAGTGCCAGAGCTCCCCTACTGCAGACAGTTTCAGGACTACTTCTATCACTGTAACCTCAGCTGCACTTATAATTTTGCAGCATCGGAGAGGAAGGATTCCAACTTCATGACTTACTGGCTGAGGGGTTATTTTTTTGGCTCATAGTAATTGGGCACCTTCTTTACTCAAACACAAGCAGAAGATAAACTGCACCTGGAGGCTCTTTATTAACTTATTCTGACCTTGGTTTTTTTAACAGTGTCTGGCCATGAGCCATTCAAACTGTGTCACCACAGTTAAGGTTTGAGTATTTTTCCATTATTGACACTTTCAAGCTCAGCAGAAACAGACAGCAAGTAAAAGGAGATCTAAAGAGTCTTCCCTTTGGCTCTTTCAGAAAGCTAATCTCAGAAAGGTCAGGGAAGTATCTTGGAAAGAGTTAGCCAACATCTAGCTATGAATTTCAGTGTGAGATCACAAGCTCCATTTCTCTTTCAGGTCTAAGCAAGGACTCTTCCCCAGATCTACCTTAGACAGCTCTTCCTTGAATCTAGAGAAGAGACAACACTTCTGGTAATCTTGGATGAGTTCATGTTACTACACAGAAGGAAAAGGATACCAAGACCCCATTGCATGTCAGTGCTTAATTGGATTGAGAGTAATGAATAGTCCAAGTGAAGTGGCAAAGAGCTTCCCTTCTGACAGGACCACAATGTGAGATCCTAGCTAACAGGCCCACACGTGACCAGGAAATACAAAACTGATTGGGAAGAGAGGGAATGAGTGATCAGGAAGGTTGCCCATTCAGGGTTTGCTTTGGTTTCTTTTCTCTTATTACAAAGTAGTCAGAGAATATAGGCATTACAGTTTACACCATTCTATTAATCCTAACCACTAAGTGCTGGTGCAAGCAATCACGTATTTCATACTGAGGCAGCAAGGGAGTTGGGTCAGATGAAGGTTTTGTTCAAACTGATGAAAGTGCTTGTAATGGCTCAGCAACCAGATGCCATCTGTGCCACTAGCTAAGTCTCACTGTAGCTGATTATAATCAAATAAGATCGGCCCAAAGAAAATGCTCTGATCCATAGGTTTACTCTGGTTCCTAATGAGTGATCACACACACAGCTCACATATTCATTTATGAGTGATTTAGACCAAAAATACAAAAATCATTATGTACCCATGAACTAGACTTTTCTAACTTGTTTTCCTATGTCTTGGCTGAACAGTAGACTTTTTAAAGAAGTTATATGTAATATGGGATTAAGAGGACAGGAATCTAAAACAAGGAATGAGGGAAAATATTTTCTGACACCATGAGAACTAGACATATTGAAAGCCTCATCTTGATATTGGAGCAAATATTAACATTGGCCTATGTCTCCACTTAAGATCAGCTAAATAATACAATTCTGAACTGTCCCTTATTTTTCTTTTCAAGAAGGAGGCAAAGTGAGCAAAAATTGGTTCTAAGATACTTCCAATGTAAAATTCTAAATCCTCAAAAGCAAAAAAGACATTTTGCAGTGTTAACATGAAACACCTTTTTGTCTCAGTAATGGGAAAGCCCTAAAAGTGCATGTCAGTTCAAACTGGGGCCTTCAGGTGCTTTCAGTCTAAAAATGTCTGTATATCTTCCTTTGAAAAAAAGTTTTGATCAACACTTCTGAAAACTTTCATTCCCACTTTGTGAAGAGACAAAAGAAGTTTCAACTGAACTTACCACAATTCCTGTAGTATGATGGACCTCAATGGGTCAGTGATAACCGCAGCCCCATGGGACTTCCTATGCTTGTATTTTGAAACGAGGCTCAGTAAAGAATTTGGCTTAAGAAAACAAGACTGTGCTTCCTCTCTTCCCTTACTTAGTTTCAGAACAACAGCTTTTGCTTTGAGTGATTATTTCAGCTTCTGTAATTCTTCTCCAGCACAAAATTATTGAGAAGCTTCATACATATCACATCAGTGGTTTGAGCAGCATAAGAACATGGTGAATGTCAGAGCAATAGAATAGTAATTAGGAAAAACATTATAAACAATGCACCTAGCAAAGGTAAAGCTAAAAGCAGCTCACCTGTCTGAAAATCTGTTAACTTGGCAAAACCCGTTCTTCTCAGAGGATCCTAAGAAGCTCTTAATTAGCACAAAAACTGAGGAGTGCTAATTGCTACTTGGCAAAACTCTGCTTATTAAAAACACAGGGACATTTGTGGGTTTTTTTTTTTCCTTGTTTCCCACCCTCAAAATCAAACACTTTGTTTTATAACATGAATGAACCAGAAAGCTACATCAAAGCAAGTGCATACTTCTGTATCTACATCTTCGTTATAAACTTGAAGGGGAGGACTCTTAAGCTTACCTAAGAAAATTTTAAAAAAAGAAAAAAAGGAGTGAGAATTAAATCGTTAAACTGTATGGTTTAAGCAGAATGTGCAATGGCACTGCAGATTTGAAACAGAAAAGAAAGCAAGAGAGGTGATTTTGAAATAACAGAAACAGACTTTAGACTGCGAGCTACTAGTGGATTTACAGCGTAACTGTACAGAAAACATAAAGAGCTCCCCTCAATACTATAGTTTTAACAAGGTCTTCTCTATCTCTATTCTCCAGCCCCCCATAAAAACCAAAATATTATTTGTTTAAAGCTGCTTGCCAAATCCATGGCAAAGCATCTAAGAGAAACGAGATTTAGAGACATGTTAGAAATACCTATCAGGGACATACCTATCACTTGAATCAATGTGAGCAATCCAGAAAACACCTGTTCCCACACCTACAAAGCCTCCAGTTTCATCCTGGACTGTGACATTGCTTGTGTCCACATGCCAATGTTGCTGTAGGATGCTCAGACATACAGCTGGGTACGTGGTGATGCTGTCTTCTGCCATTCACACAGAAGACAGATGAAGTTTTGGAGCCTCCCAAACAGCCCTGCACCTCCCCAACAGCCCTGCTTTGTCATGTATGTTTCACATACAGCCACCACTGAGTGGAAGATGAACAGCACCAACTGCTTGCTACCAGTCATCCAAAAATGTAGCCAGTGGAGGACGCTACTTATCTTTCTTGCAACAAGCCTTTCAACAACATCTTTCCTGTTTATGAATGTAAGCTCATGGTTTCAGTAGACACATGAACCTGAGATAATTTGACCCACATTCCCCACCCATTGCAAAAAAAAAAAAACAAACAAAAAACAAAAAAACAAACACCACCACAAACCCAAAATCAGTCTAAAAATTGCAGAGAAAATGGAAAGCACAAATAGGCATTTACATTATTTTACAGTTAAAGCTGGATTATGAGGTAGCCAATAAACACAAAATTCCTGGACTTGAAGGGAATTACAGTACCATATTCAACATTGTTTTGATGTCATTAGGCTTTGAGGTATGGAAGGTTAGGTCTTCATTTAAGGTCCCTGAATTATATCATCCTCCCAGACCGATTAAGAAGGTCACTTTTTCTAGATTTTGGAATCCAAATGAAACTAATCACAGACCAAAACAATTAAAACCTATGTCTTTTTCCCTCTATTTTACAGTCTGGTTAGAATACTGCAGCATATTTGTTCAAATATATATTTTCACTATATATAGTCATTTTAGGACAGCACAACTCCACCTTCAAGAAGAGTAATGGCACATAGAAAACCCTCTGTCTCACCTTGGGAAATAACCAAAACAGCAATTAATGTCAGCTGGATATATTTCTATTTGCAAACCATGCCCCTATGAGGTAAATCTAAATCATCTTATGCTGTCACCCAGTCCAGGGCACAGTTTAAGTCCCCTGGACTGTGAGCCACTGTCATTCTGCTCCTGATCTCACATTCCCCTCAGCCCAGGACACAGCCATGGGTGCAGCCACACAGTCAGCAAGACAAGTTTGCTGATCCAGCCAAAAAGATTTGGCTTTTTCTGTTTTTGATCTGCAGGATCAGTGGTGCTGCCGGGCTCCCGTACCAGTGCAGGGCTGCTCTGCCTTCCCAGTTCCAGCCCACAAGCACACTGCCTCCAACCAGTGGCCACACCACACCCTGATACTCCTTCCAGACTGGGGCCTGGGAAAGCTGTCACCCAACTTACCTGTTTCAGGGCGGAGGAGGCTAATGTAACTGGGAGGGTGTGGCTGATAAAGGCGGCGCTGACAGATGAAACTGCATGCTTTGGCTTCCTAAAAGAGATGCATGGTCCTTATATCTAAATGGCTTGATGTTAGTTGTACAGTCTGTACCACTGCAGTGAGAAGGATTAATAAGAATAATAACAATAATAATAATAGAATAGAATGTGATGAGTAGTACAATTTCAGATGCCCGAGAGCATCATAAAGATGTTTGTTTAGGCTGACACATCAGAGACGGACCCTGTGAGAGATTCACACTCCTCCACAGTGGCCACTGGAAGCCATGTGAGACATGTGGCATATTTAAACAGGCTCATGTGCTAGGGCAGCCAACTCTCCATCAAATCCTTATTTTGTTATAAAGACACAAGAACTTGATTATGGCAAGTATCTTAAACACTACAGCTCTGACTTAGGACTAGATTTCCAAAAGTGGTATGCGCAGTTTATCTCAAGTCTTCAATAGATATGGCGTACTTAAAAAGAGGATCTTTTATCTTATCTTGAAAATGTGCTCTGCAACTGTAGTGCAAAACTAAATATTAAACATGAAAAAAGAAGCATGAAAATGTACTCTAACTTCTCCATCCTACTGTCTGACTTTGGAGTGTCTTGCCTTTTAAGTACAAATGTTTCTACTGCCAAAACATCAGGGTTTTAAGTGATTAAACACAACTACTGGTTACACTGCAAAAGAATGATCTATATGACATATGAAACACTGATGCCTTCTGCTTCACTCTTTCTACATTACCATTATCATCCTACCTGTCCTAACATTTACCCTTGCTGAATTCTCCATACCTGATCCAGAATCTAACCTGGAAGATGGTGGCAAGGCGGTTCTTTCTTTGTGTGAAGATATACATGCCCATGCAATTACTGCAATGCAAGATTAAACAAAATTGAATTAAGGACAAACAAAGAAGTAGTGCAGTTTAGCAAAAAAAGTTGGAGGAAACACTTTTCCATTCTCTTTCCAGGTAACAGATTTGCCAGAATACTCAAGAGACAGAACCAATCTGCTGGTTTATAGCTTGAAAAAAAAAATCTATCAAAAGTTATATTACATTTTGAATGCAAACGTTTGCCCAACCTCCCTTTCAGAACAGAGCACTAGAGCTGTAAAAAGAGTTGGTCACTTGTTCTGCTATTGAATTCATATGGATTTTTGCCCTCCTTAAGCAAAAGCATAAGTTGTGCATTCCCATGACAAGGTGAGAGATGGTGTGATGCTGCTAATACCTGAATAAGAAAAACATGAGGCAAACATTCAGGAGCATTCATTCAGCAGAAGGCTGAAGCAGTCTGTTCATTTGGCCTCACACTGTTTCTCAGGTGACTACTTCAATGCCAAAGAGCACCAGCTTGTATGTCTGCCACCGTACAGACACCACAATGACCAGCCAGCCAAAGGGAACGTGCCTTATGCACAGAACCTGTTCATTAAGCTTCTTCCTTGTTACTGTACAAAGGCACCTTCATTCTCCAAAAGCCTGGGTGACTCTGAGAACCACGTGGGCTAAGGCTTTCCATTTAACTGCAGCTGCTTTTATGCAAGAATAAATGTAATATAATTAATAGTCAACAGATAGAACTAAGCTCTCATGCAGGTATGGGAGTATTTTAGTAATTAGGACTCTGATTAAGACGGGGCAGCTTTAAACTAACACCGTAGAAGTTAAGCAAACACTTAATTGACTCCCTGCATTCAGGCCTAAAAGCCTGTTAGAGTTACCAGACCTTAGAAGAAAAGTGTGACAACCTACCCTGCCCACCAGCAAGTCGTAAGCACCAGGGAACACACCCTCTATCCACTTGTAAGCAGAACTAAGAGATGGAAATCGTGCAGCAGTTGGATAAGTTTGAAGTTTGGATCACCTGGCATTTAAACAGGGAAAGGTGACTGCCATCTTAAATGTATAGCTCTTATTTTTAATCAATTGTGAAGTAATATTTATTCTTCTTAAAGGCTCTGTACTTCACTGACAGCTTTTTGCTAAATCAGGTTCCATACACTCCCCCACTTCTATTGTTCCAGTGTGCATTGATGTAGAGACAATGGACATCACAAGAATACATCAGCCCCAACACATTCCACAGCAGATAAGAAACTCCTCTGCACCTGGAAATTAAAACAAAAACACAAAAGCAGAAGCTAATCCAATTTATATCCTAACTCAGATCTATGACCAGCACCCTTCACTGATGGTACACTGAGGATGTTAAGGACAAATCAAGAGTCTATTTTTGGCCCTGGAAACATGGGTGCACAAATAAAGAATGGAAAGTAGTAGATTATGAACTAGTTTTGGGCACCATGCTTCAGGAAAACCACACAGTCTTCCCAAGGGGAGGAAAGCAAGAAAGACAAGAGCATATATATATACACAGAAACCAACTCAATGTGGCAAGATTGCAGGAATCAGTGATCTTTAATACAAAGAAGCAAAGTCCAGAGGAGAGATGTTAATCGCTTTTAAATGCATAAAAAGCAATAGCAAAGAATGAAATTATGTTTTCAGTCTTCATAGATCTGAATGTAGTAATGTTAGCAAATAAAATTTCAGACAATATTCCTATTAGCAAGCACCATGATACAGATAGTGAGGCATTGGAATTGATTTGCCTAAGTTTGTAGATTTGTCTTTCAGAATTATTAAGGAAAACGTGATGCAAAAGGAAAAAACAAAATCACAACTGCCATGGATTATGTTCCATGAAATGGATCCTAACAAGCAGAAGAGCCAGATGACTTCTCAAAGTTCCTTTAGTTCCCTTTTAAGTAAATAGACATATATATATATAAATACATAAAACATAGAACAATCATTATCTGCCAAAGAACATCTTTTTAATAGGTTGTGGAGGTTTTTTTGTCTAGTTTTGTCATGTCTCTTCTCATCTTCCTATGCTTTTAGGTTTTGTGCTATCACAGAAATAAATCACCATACTTTTTGCTACAAGGTCACCAAACCACTACTCAAAGCCAGCTTGATGCTTAACACATTGAATTTGCTAAATGTGAACCTACCAGGTTAATAAGGCAGATACTATCAGATGGTTTCAGAATTAAAGACTCAGTTTGACCTCTTTTGTTGCAGGCAGAATACATAACTTTTGTGCAATGCTCCTCTGTTGGAAAAGGAGGTCAAGATTGAAGATTTTGAAGAATGTCTTGGCTTTTCCAAAATTTCAGTTACTTAGAGGAAACACTGCCTTATTTTTTGAAGAAGATGAAAGTAAGTTATAAATCACTAGAAAATAAGTCAGGTTTCCTAAAACATATTTAAATATGCATAAAAGACACAGACCATTTTCCACATAAGGCTAATTTGGGCACAATTTTAAACCATCTTTGAAGACCAATTTCAAGACAGAGGAGTCAAAACTGCTCAATTAGCCAGGGTGGTTAGATGAGAAAATGGAAATATGGTGCCATGCACACTTTTTCCCCACGATCCCTTTGGAGTCAGTGACAGATGCACTGAACTGGAAGGCAATGGCACTGCTGCTGCGACACCAGCTGATGGAGCTGCCAAATTCCACAACCAAAAACTGAATGGGACAGCTGAGTGGCTTCTTACCCAGAGGTCTCAGGATGACAAACAACCATGTCCTCAAAGATCTGAGGCCAACTGCAAAGGTTTGAACAGAAGAAAACATCTGTAATGTCATCATGACAGCAAACACCCAAATTCCTCTCTATTTGTAATACCTGTAATTAACAGGTGTGGAATAGTTTGTCAACAGCTGTTATCATAAAGCCACGGTATTTGTCCTTCAAGCACAGCAGTGCTCTGTAAAGCTGTACCCACCATTCAACACTCCCTTTCCCACAGAGCACGACAAGTAAGATAATGAAATTGCCCTCAAACAGAAACTGAACACACACTGGAACAGAATTCAAGTTTCCCATCTGCCTTCTTTATCCTTCCAAAACTGATACAAGTTTTGAAATTTGATTTGCTTACTGTTGGTAGTTCCCTAAAATTAATATAGAGAGTAAAGGCATCTCCTTGACGTTTTCCCTATGCGGACCTGCTTCTTTACCTAGATATAGTCTAATATTTCTGATTACTATAAACAGGTGAGGTGATATCGCAGCGTGTGGTTTCCTAAAAGCCAGGAGTCATTCACCTAAGAGCAACCTATAACCCATATTAGTTATTTCTTCATTATTACATTCTTATTATGTACTGTTATTTAGTAACCAATATATGGCTATTTCTGAGAGGAGCCTACGCTACATTTACACTCTCTTGTAACCCAATGCAAGGCTATGATCAAGTGGATACACATATGTTCATAGTCTAACAAAAAGTACATCCATCACTCATTGCCAAGGAATAACTGCAGGATTGAAACAAAAGGGAAATTTAATACAAGACGGAATCCTTAAACAGATCAGAACAGCAGAAGATGAGAACAACCTGCAAGGCTTCATGCACTAGGCAATACTGCAATCCTGTCTACCAACAAAAAGTTCCACACCTGCCCACTGCGTTCAGCAAGCACAGGAAAAGAAATTATGGCAGATGGGCGGATTCTCTGCAAATATGTATTTAAAAATATTTCAGAGGCTTTGTCTCATAAATACTGACTTCATTGAAGTGAATGGAAAAAAATTATTTTAGTTCAACAGAGACAATAATTTTATTCTGTGGAAATACCAGCACAAAATCCTTCAGGTTTAAAATATTTAGTCGTGTAGATCAGGCAATGATCTGTCTTCAGGTAGACTTGCTGATATTTGACACATTTCAGGCAGCACAAAAATGTACTTCCATTAAAAATACTTGATCAGTTTGAAGTAGCCAGCAAATGCCTACAGATAAGTTGACAGCTGACGGATAGAAAAAAAAATAATAAAAATGATTGAAAAAAATGTTTACCAGGAAGTAATTAATTCAAAACAACAGACTAACATTTATGTTCTTAGAATATCTTGCAATTCCAGTAGAAATTATTTTTCATTTGCACTTAATACCATGTTGCTTCTTTTTTTTTTATATTTAAAGTCGTGTTATAATTTTAATTAACTATTTTCCATCTAGCTATAAAGAGGAAAAACATGGACAAGGGAAGAGAAAACTTCAAAGATGAATGTTTTCTACCTAGTGTGAAACAGCAAATAAATCTAGCCTAGTAAATCCTAATCTATGTTAGAGAAGCCCTTGGCTTTACAAGACCACCAGTATTTCAATAGTTCTGTAAAACATGGCTAAAAAGGTATCTCCCAAAAGTCCTTGAACAAGTTCCCTCTTTTAAAAAAAATCCAGTGCAATGAAATCCTCCAAGCCAGAGGTAACCCAAATTTTCCGCTTTCTCATTTTTCTTGCTTATGCAAGTTAGTGAAGCTGCCTGGCAGGCTCACTTAGGACATCTGAGAATGGTTCAGTCTCCCATTAAACGTCTTTCTAAGAAGTTTGAGCTCACAATGATTTAGTATCAACACACCACAGATAATTATCTACTAACATTTTCTCTTTCCATGATCTTAAGTATAGAGATCTAGTAAGAACTTAATGGAAGACCACTGTGGGTAAAATATTGAAGTAAGTGAAGAAGGAGAAAGAGCTGTAATACATTTTTTTTCTGGGAGAAAATGTAAAGAAATGAGGAGTATTTTTTGGCATAAGTGCCATGCAATTCTAATGCAATAAATATATAAATATAATAGGACTTCTCATACTCCATTGATTTACACTCCTGGTTTGAAGCAAATTAAGACTCAGTTAAGGTTCACTTCAGAGATACCAGACCAGCTAAAGAAACCAGAGATATCAGATCATCTGAAGTCATGAGGTTTAGTTTCAGCAATGCTGACACATAACTGTTTTTCTGAAGCTAATGGTAATTTTCCCACAACGTTTGCCTTACTTGTTGGCTTCATAACACAAATGTCTTGTTTGGTAGTTTCCTGGCTGGAGGGACATAGTTACTGCCAGTTGGCGGTACCAGGCAAATCATTTCAGCAAAGAAAGGCTGATCCTAATCTCTTCTCATGCAAGGCTAATACAGTACCAGTGAAGAATTCAGTATCTGTATTTCTTTGTGTGCACAGCTCCCAACTGAACTTTGGACTTGTAAAATTGGTAGTTATACAGGACTTCGTCATCTTGAAGTAAAGTCATGTTCAGTGATCCTTAAAAGCATCTGGGAAATCCCACAGCCCCAGAAAGGCTCCCCAGCTCTGAGCTGTGACATTCTGGCTACTGGCACCAGGAGCCGTATCTTTATGTGAGGGCTTGACAGTAGAGGGGAGGGGGTAAAAAGTGTCTAGCTGTACTGTGGATCTAATTACATCTTCTTATAGCTCCAAGGATCTTATCACCTTTAGTTCCAGAGTGTAATTTAACCTATGCATTCAATCCTCATAGTGATCTTCCCCAGCCTGCAGTTGCACCTTTTTCCATGCAGATTGAAAATCTCAGCAGATACATCCAAAAACGAGAGCATTAAGCAGCATCTTGTGGCATTTCCTAATCTTTCTTCCACCTTTTTTTTTCTGAACACTTCTGCAGAAGCCTCCACTTATGAGATGTAGGGCTCTGTAAACACTCATTTCTTCAGCATTACCTGAAGTTTAATAATTTCCCACTTTGGCACACTGTCTTATGTACACTTAAAGGCTAATCCCCCAAACTCCCTACTGGCAGCACAAAGAGTGCAGGTGTCTGCCCTACCTCTGGAATTCCCAATATCGGACATCTAATTTTTGTGTTCTTCAGTAGTCTACATGAGTCCTGAGAGTGATGTCTCTACTGAACTATTTAGGTTGCTCAGTTTCACATTCAAAAACAGGTGCTTTGGAAAACCATGACTTGCACTTCCATAATACTGTGCAGTTCGGTCTACAGATCACTTCATTCTGTTTGGAAGTCACCTAGGCAGGTTACCACAAAGCAGTTTACCTTAGCTATTAGTCTCCTGCTTCTCTGGAAGATTTATTAAATTCAGACTGTCAGGCTAATCTATCCTGCGCAAGGACCATGTAAAATTCTCAGCCTTTGTAATTTTAGACAGAGGAGAACTTAATCACTGTTAAGAAAAAGGTTTAAGGCAAGTTACCCAACAAAAAGTTTGGGGCTTCATGTTCACAAACTAGCACTCTAAGCATTGTTATTTGTAGAATTCCTTTGACCTTGTTAACAGGCCAGTCTTCTGCATAGTGAAAATAGGTGGGAGGAAAGAAGGCAAAGGCTACTTTTACCCACCACATAACTGAGCAGCACCAGAGAGGCCAGATACATTTAGATTCTTAAGTTACTCAGAAATTGTGTTGAAATTTCCAGAATAAAAGCAAAATGCTCCTTTCATTTACTTATGCATGAATCAAGGTTTTACTGCAAGTCATACACATACGCAAGGTTGGGCCAACAGGTGTATTTTAAGTAAAGGGTAAGCTGATATGAGAAGGTGACCGAGACAGAGGAGCAAAGTCACAGCAATTCTGGATTCTTGATTTTTTTAGTGTAGCAAAATAACACAATCCTAGGAGCAGAAAGAGGGAAAGAAAAAATGGCTAAATACTCAGCCTTCATCTCCCCACACCTCTACTATGCCCTGCAGAGTTGCCCCATGAACAGCAGCAAGCAAGATCTACAATTGAGAAACCCTTCTTGCAGACACCAGTGATTGCTGTCCTCAGCACAGATTCAGCCAGCATTTGTCTTTCTCCCTTCTCTCCTGCACATTCCTCCTGCAGACCTCTAACAACTCTGCATCAGGGCAATAGTTGCATGCCACAAGATGATCTGGAGAGAGACTGCCATCTCAACATAGCATGGAGATGACTCAATAGTGACAAAGTAAATCATCCTTCAAAGATAAGTCAATAGTGAATAAGTAATTTTATCTGTCAAGAGTTAACATGCAAATAAATACTTGCAAAGGTTACCCAACATAAAATCTACTAGTAGTTAGACGTGAATTCCCTCACATATGCTAACCAAGGAAGTCTATGACGGAATAAATCCCACTTGACTTCCCATGAGAAGCCTTAAAAACAGTAAGCTGTACGTATACATTCCTAGAAAAAAGATTATGCCCTAAGAGATGGTTAGTTTACAGCCAGATATCTCACTTAAAGATGCATCTTGTAAGTATTTCTTAGGAATCATGTTAAATTGCCATGTAAAAATACTTTAAAAAACAGTGAATGTGTGAGCAGAGTATTTTGCAATGAATAAAAAAAAATCCAAAGCTGTTTTAAAAAGCCCAAAACACTTGTTGAACTCACACACACTGTGAAGCCATAAACAGTCTGGAATTTAACTTCAGACCACTGGAAAGTTCAACTCACTTTTCATTTCTGTCACTATTTGCTTTTTCTAATTTTTTTTTTTTTTTTGTGTTACATAAAAGCATTAATCTGTTTGGATTTTCTTCCTGAATGTACCTTTCCAGTTATTATATAAACTTCTAGCATTGCATGATATCTTTCCTATAAACTCCGTGAAAACACAGCTTATGATGTTTAAAACATTCTATTTAATTAAAAGAAATTAACAGTCCTCTTAATATGTGCAAGCAGCAGTTGTATATTCTGAAATCCAGACTGTAAGTATACATCCCTTAAATTTTCCTAACTTCTTGAATGAATAGATCCTTTGAGGTTTCCCAGATAAGATATAATTTAGATTACTTAGGCTACCCAAAGAATGCTTTTGCCACTCTATGCAAGTAGAGCTGAAAGTGCATTTATTTTGCTATAAATAAGGTGACTCTTAAAGAATGAAGTTCAGAAGGGTTAATGTCAACCCTTTAGTGGACATATCTTTGATAGGTTAACTCCATGTCTCAAAGCACTTAAGCTAGTTTAACTCAAATTTGAAATCAATTCTGACCTTTACAATATATGCAAGTCAGGAAAAGCTGATTGAATAATTTCAGAATTAAATGATACAAGTTTTATCATAAAGCCTAAGTAGATACAAAGCAGTTTTGAAAGTTTCCATTTAAATATTATGTTGACTCATAACTACCATGAAAATCACACAGAGTAAAAGGTGTAACTGCAATGTCCAAGGACAATCTATGTATGAAATAGTTCAACTCATCAGAAGCAAATCCTCTCTTCCCTACTTTATAGTACGTGGGTTTAGATATGCTGCTTCAAAAGAGAAAAGTGCGAGGGCAATTAGCAATTGTTGTTTCTTTCTTGTACTATAGTAAACATTTTTTTAGAGGTATGGATGGCCTTGTGCAAACCATAGATAAAAACTTTGGATGTCCCAAGTTAGAAACATTAAATAGTGAAGGTAGTATAGCAATACACACTGGGGTTAAATTCTTACTGTATAGAAGGCATGGTTAAAAGTGTTAGGTTTTTTAAGTATAAAAGTATATTTGCATTGTAATACGTTGTTCTCCTTCTCTGTGCAAGGAATTTAATCCAGTGTGTGCAAATCTGCATTAGAATTCACATCCTTATAGGCTTTGCAGAAAAACAAAACATTTCATTTTTTTGTATCTACACATAAGATCATAGCAACCTCTTTGAGATACTATTCATATTTGCTTACATGCACACGTATCACACTGCAATAAGCAGTTAATAAGAGAAACAGGTTAGCCTTTCATAACTTTTTTTTTAAGCACTCAATGACAATAGGAGGTTTACAGCTCATAAAGTGAACCACAAGGTTCTGTTCAAACAATGATAGCATTATACAATCACAGAATGGTTTGGGTTAAAAGGGAAATTTAAAGACCTGCCAGTCCAATTCCCCTGCCATGAGCAACAACATATTCCACTAGACCAGGCTGCTGAAAACCCTGTCCAACCTGATCTTGAACATTTGCAGTGATAGGACATACACAGCTTCTCTGAGCAAGCTGTTCATGGGTCTCACCACTCCCATTGGCCCATGTCATTTCAGAAGATTTGGGAATTCTGGTCTCCAGGCTGTCTCTTAAATTACCATCTTATCTAAAGATTTTCCACACTTAGCAACTAAGCCTGTCTATCTAGACCACTAATGCCACTCAGTACTAACTGGGTTTTCAAGACATCATGCAAGGAGTCTGCACCTACCAGCCTCATCAGTTGGAGGATATACAGTGTTTCAAACACATCAACATTTTCAGCAGTTTCTGAGTCAGTTTCCCATATGTACTGATCGTATACCATTTCACACACACCAAAGGGCACAAAGAAAGGCTGGAACAGAATTAAGACACAGCCTAATGGCCAGAAGCAGAGCCAAGGGCAGGATGATCCTTTTAGTTTTTAAGTTTAGACCTATGCCTAGCTAAAGTGATGTCATATGGGCCTAGCTGTCGGCAGAAGAACAAAACATGGACACTTTCTGGACTGTTAATACTTTGTGATGCTTTGGCAGGGAGAATTCATAGAGTTAATTTTCCTGACAGTAGCTGGTATACGGCTGTTAGGGATATGACAGTGTTGATAACAGAGGGAAGTTTTAGTTATTGCCGAGCAGCATTTTCATGGCATCGAGGCCTTTTCTGCTTCTGCTTCTGATCTGATCCCACTAGAAAGAAGGCTGGGGATGAACAAGAAGTGGGGGAACACAACCACGACAGCTGACCCCACCTCACATGTGGGATATTCAAGATCATATGGTGACATGGCAGGAGAACTGTTTGCACTGCTGGCACTTCTCTTGCCAAGTCACTGCTGCACAAGGTGAAGCCCTGCTTTCCTGGGGATGGCTGAACACCTGCCTGCACATGGGAAGAAGTGAAAAAATTCCCTGTTTTGCTTTGCTTGTGCATTCAACTTTTGCTTTCACTATTAAACCATCTTTATCTCAACCCTCAATTTTTCTCACTTTTACTCTTTGGATTCTCTCTGCCGATCCCACCAGGCAGGGAGTGCATGAGCGGCTGTGTGGGGCTTGGGAGCCAGACAAGGCTAAACCATGGCACAGACTTCAGAGATTATTAGATTCTGTCACCTAAGAAACACTGGTCATGAATTGAAATCAAAAGCCCATCACAGAAGCTTTAGGAAAGATCTGCAATTAGTATGAAGTCAGGACTTAAAAAACACACTCACTGAAGCATGACTCACACCCAAAAAATTCTATCAGCACCACTGTGTGACTAACTGCTATATATGTTATTGTACATCTAGAAGTTCAAAGTGTATCTGTTGCTCAAATTACGGCATCAGCCTTAATCACAGTAAAGTAAGCCAGTGTTCAAAAGTTTTTAAAGGAAAAATAAATATATTGGTGAAAAAAATCTAACTTGGAGCACTTTATAACCAAAAAATCTTAAATGGCAGTTCACTTTTATAACAGAAAATACACCTCCCTTTAATGAATACAAACCTAATCATGCAGATTCTAATTTAACAATAAAAACAACTAATTTGGGGTGGTTTCATAAACAGAGACAATAAATCCAAACAACCCATGATAAATATAATGGCCAAGAAGTTCCAAGGTTCTTAAAAAACTCACCTAAATTTCAGTGTGGAAGAAGAAAACCCAAACAAGCACAGCATTAGCATCTCAAACTCTCTCTATTTTACACATTCAAATACAGTAACAGCTTAAGTCAATCCTGTTTGACTGCTATCCAGTTATTTATACGAGTAAATGAAGCTGGCGGTGGAGTGGGGGGGTGAACTGGCAACGTGCCGTAGAGCCTTGAGTTACAATTTGTGTATAATGGGGTACACTGCAAGCACTCTGATTATAGTCTATCTATCTGTGTGGACAAAGCTAAGCAGAAGAGCCAAAACAGGCAATACTCTGGTTTACCTAATGACATAGATCTCTTCAATCTGCAGGTGAACTTGCTGAGTACAGATCTGTAGAAGAACTCTCCCCACCTGTGGCTTGAAGCCTCGGAGTTATTTACACAGCAGCCTCCCCTGAGACAGGAAACCCTTGGTTTGGGCTTCATACCCATGCATTTGCAGTTCTACTGCCTGAAAGGATCACCCAAAACCTAAAATAAAAATTCCCATGGTTCCTGGAAGTCTCGAAACTCCACAACATGCTGGACTGTACTACAGTCATGGTTATAATGGAAAGGCATAGCCCTTAATGAAATGATAACTCAGCTGGTATGGAAAGGTCATCTCCACTGATTCCACAGACCTTTAAAGACCATTTGGGGGGGGCAGGGGTAGAGGAACATAGGAGAAATGAGATTATTCCTCCACAGCTTGAACAAATTACATCAGATTTTAGTATCTGAAGCAGGTTAGGAGCTCACATTCACATCTTACATCACCAGGAAAAGGAATGAATATTTTGGGGTGACTTCATGGGTAGCATACAAATCCATAAATTTCACACAAAAAGCGATCCTTGCTTTTTAGGCTTGTTTCTAAGAAATTTTATAGTTGAGAGGAGTGTGGAAATAACTAATTTCCCTAATCACCTATTTATCAAATGAATGTATTACCATACACAGCATGAACAGCTAATCCTAGTAGCTTCTATACCCAATAGTGACTTCATCCTCCAGATCCTACTAATTACCAACACATGATGGCAATAATCCACTGGCCTTTTGTGGTGCTCAGAAGCACACAGTGAGTATCTGCCCATTTTAGCAAGAGATCTGCCATTTTGGAGGTGATGAAGACATTTACAATAGTAGCTTATGTATCACCGTGTGATTATACATTCCCCTCTACTCCTACTATTTCCAAAAAGATTTCCTGCATGCATTTCATAGCAAAATTACTTCATTCTGTTTTACTGATTTGTAAGCAGCACTTGTGACCGTATAAAAATGACAAGCTCTTAACACAAACTTAGGAATGAAAAGTCATCCCTGTGGCCTTTTCTTTCTCCAGAATTCACTGTCCAGTTGAAACACTGGCCAAGGCACAAACAAACGTTAGTAAATACAAGACTGGACAGCTATTGCTTCTTGAGAGCAAAGTCTGCCAACGCCAGATATGAATCCAGAGATATTGCTGGTTTTACGTCTTCCAGAGTAACTTTTCCAAGGAACTACACCCTTGTCTAGCTTGCCCAAATTCTGAAAATTGCTGTTTATGACTGTGGCTTTAATAGCTGACCTAACCAGAAGTGCCAAGAATCAAACCACAGTCTTTGAAAAGCAACAGGATCCATAAGATACAGACTCCTTATTTTGAGAGACTATGCTATGAGATTCCCAATCCTAAGCCACATGAGACGGCTGTGCCAGGATAACAGTTCACATTCCGCAAATCACATTCATATTGTTAAGGGTTTTTTTAGTGTCTGGTGTACTTTTAAATGGACACCAAATCTGTTTGTGGGAGAGAGTCTGAGCTGCTAAATAAATAGTGATAAATTTCCTAATACTACTGGGCACAGTGTTCCTGCAAGTACAACGTATGTTTATCAGTTTCCCACTGAGCTAGCGTTGACTTTCAAATTTCCTTTAATCTTATTATAGTAAACATAGTACAGCTCTCTGGCAAACAAGAGGAACATTCTTCCTGTAATATCATATGCTTCTTTTAAAGAAATCTTAGAGATGTCCAGAAAATAATTAGGCTCAACTTGGAATAACACAATAAACTTGTCTCCAAAGAAACAAGTTTCACAAAATATTGTATTTTTGGACTGAAAAAAACATGGCTATTTTTATAAAAAGAAGACTGGCAAATTCTGATAGGTACTCAAAATAGTGTTTGCATGTATCATATTTTTAAAGTCAGCTATTGAAACACCAACAGAAAAATATTTTTCTAGCTGGAAGTAGTCTACCTGAATTGAAGGAAAAGCAACCGGAATTTTGGATTTGGAATTCAGAAAATAGGAGACTTTATTCTGTGAAGGAGCTTTTGCAATGCTCCTTTGGGAAGAAAGAACATCAAGTGCAGACAACTTCATAAAAAATTAGATAAAGAAAACAAAACGGGATCTATTATGGTACAGTTTGTATTTAAAGCCTCTTTTCATTTGAGAGGAATGTACAGTAGACAAAAGATGGGATTTGCCTCACAGTTCAAAAAACCCAAAAATCTAAGCTGAGTTGTTGAGTAACTTTATGTAAGTGACTGAAGGGACTTTGGGAACCTGAAAGCAAGACAGTCTTGCGTGGCACATACTAGCTCAATTTCCAGTTGTGTGCATTTGTCTTGTTTGCTTCAAAATTTCTACGGAAAAACGGTCATTACATATATCAAAAACTGAATGCAATGGTGCTATTTTCACGTATCTTCTGTGATTTTCGAACAAAACAATAAATATTCCTAATAATCAGTTTCTGTGACATTTAAATCTCCAGCTTCAGCTACCGTTAAGAAGCCACATGTTCTGAGATATGACTTTACCAAAGTTTCAGCTTCAGTAAGGAATAGAAGTATTAAAGAGGCAGATGAACAATATTCCCCCGCCTGCAAGGAATCAAAGATTCTCAGAATTTGTTTCAGTTTGCAAGTAGTCACTCTTCAGACTATCTTGGCAAAAGCTGTTCCCACTGAAGAATCAGGCAAAGTTTCCATGGACATCATTAATGAAGAACATAGACCAAAGTCAACAAACATGCTTAGTATAAATCCATTGCGTGTAGTAATCTGAAAGGTGTCAGCCAGAGAACAATTTAAATCAAAATACAAGTGATAGCCATCTCTCTCTTTATTAGCAGACTTTACTGGATGCATCCATTAAGTCATGCAACATGTTCACATATTCCCATCTTCTTTGCCTGTCAGCCTCCTCTTGTTCCTCACAAAGGACATTGAGCTCCAAATTATGTTGACAGAACATGAACGGACAAACGATAGATGGATCATAACAAAGAACATGCCTAGAGCAAGGATGTCTGATATCTGAGAGCTTCCTTTTAGATGTTTTCCTTTTGGATAGAAGCTCTGACCCACTATTTACACCCCTATCCCAAGCTCTCCCACATATTTTTAAATGACAACTTTCCAGATGTTATCTCAATGGAGAGCGGCCAGATTTATGGGCAGGATCTCGCTTAACTCTAAGCCAAGCTAGTGTTTTGGCCTCACTGGAAATGAGATTAGGTCTGAGATTTGCACCAAGGAAAAAAACCCTGCCGTTCCATGCCAGAAATGGTCACGGAGAATTTTTACAATGCTGTTTGTTTTTTTGTTAGCACTACTGTATAATATCAGCCTATTTGAGCATTATCATAACAGCACTTAAGTAGGGTAATAGGATAGATGAGACATGGCTGGAATCCACAACAAAACTGCATGTAAACGGAGACGGGCAACTAATTCACATCTAGACCAGCTCAACACAGTTTTGCAACTCCAGAAAGTGTTTGTACAACACAAGGTCAACAAGACGTTCTGCATGAGCTGTACAAGTGTTGTTTCCAAGTTTTAAGAGATGTTAAAAATTCAGGAAATTTTCAAGATTTATTGTGTTAAATCCACAGTCTGATGTTGTATTTGCGCACTGCCCATCACACTCAATAAAAACTAGTTCCAAAATGAAATTTGGAGGGTAAATAATGTATTTTCCTTTCATGGCGTACTTTACTTCTCCCACTTCCTTAACACAAAATAGACAGAAACAAAATCTTTATGGGTCTTTACTTGAATATATCACAGTTTTAATTTCCTCAAGTTTCACTGCAAATTATGGTTTCTTAAAATATTCACTTCCTAAGCAACAATGACTCTAGGGCTGTCGGGAATGAGAAATAAATTTATCCTTTTTCTTTCTCTAAAAATCTTGCAATGAAGACAGTAGCATGCATGTTTCTATATGCAACTCACATTTACAGCATAACCAATTCTATATGGCAGCATGGTCTATATGAAAAACTGGCTTTAGTAAATCCCCCTAACTTTTGTGAATAATTTAAAACACACCATTATAACTCTTACAGATAGTATCTAGACAGCAACAAAGACCAAAATATTCAGAATGTCAAAGATAAGTATGGTTAAGCACAGAAGGAAAACAAAAATGTTAAAAGTAGGTGCTGTAAGATGACTTTTTGAGAAAGACAGGTTACAACTGAAGTTGCCATGATTGTATCACACCAGATATTGAAAGATGGATTGGCCTCTGTTTTAATGTCCTGGAGCAAGACAGATTTTTATGGTCTGCTTCCCTTTCTGAAACAGCCTTCAAAAATCTTCTTAAAATCCATAATAAAAGGCTTAATGCATTGAGAACAAGAAATACCATGGTTTTAAGTGACATATCATCATCTACACAACTCATGTTAAAATCTACACTTCATACCACAGAGAAGCTATGCATTGAAATAAGACCTGGAGTAGACAACTTCTAGCAACAGAAATGCAGTCATGTGAGAAGGAAACACTCTCTTGTTTTTTACTTCCTATTGTTCCGCATAGCACAACATTTTCTGCAATCTAAAAGCAGTCTTGGAGCAGTCACAGTGATCCAGGACAAGAAGAATATTTGTATCAAGCATGCTATACACATGCAATCCTACTATTTCCACCATGATCCAATGGAAATGTGTGGAAAACTGAAGAGTTGGTAAGAAACCCACTTTCTGCAGCAATGAAAACTGTCTTCTGTTTCTATGTGAAAGAAGGATCTGATCCCTAATTGCTCCAATAATATATTTTTAAGTAAGAAATGCTTTCCTAAAAGAGATAACTGTTTATAATTAATAAAATAATTTTCAGTTTCAAATCGTTTTCCCCAAAGAAGCAACTAAAGAAAAACATGAAACTGTAAGAAGCCAGCCAAATCACCAAAACACAGAGAATGGAAATTTTTTCCCTTTATAGTGAAAACTGCAGAAAAAAGGTTTAACATGTTTTAATCAAGCTTGAAGTTTTAAGTGGATGTTTGTAAACATCTCCCCTTAAGCATTTCCCCCTGCCTGAGGCAACTAGAGTCCAGGATAAGAGCATCATTCTCACCACGTGCTGGAACCCAGGAACTAGCCCCCACAGGTGGGATCTCCTCTCAGGCCATACTTCTGGTGCCCTGTGGGAGATGCAGTCAACCAGGATGCTGCACCAAGGGAACACAGTGAAGCATTTCTAAATGAGAGTTTTAAAGTTTCAAGCCAGCATTTCTCACCACTTCCAAATGCAATGAGGAACACAAACAGCCTTATGGACCTTTTCACACAGAAGGGCTATGGCCAGTGACAGGTAAACAACCATGAAGAAGCACCAGCTGTCCTTCCCTAAACACAACTGCTGTGTCCACACCCAGCAGATAAGTACAAGGCTACACCATCCAAAGTTCTCACTCAAAAACTAGTCTGCTATCGCATGCCTGACTAGAGAAAGAAACCAAAACAAATTAGCCAGCTTCGTTTTGAACTGAAGAGATCTCAGCAGGACAGCCCCGGTTAGTTGCAGGGCTGTGCTTTCCAGCTGAGCCAGGAGTTTGTTGGTAACAGACACGTGAGCAATGGTGCAAGAAGCAGGGACTAGCCCTTGCCCCTGGGAATGACAGCTAGTGTGGGCTTCAGACAGCGTGGTACCTCAGTGACAGCATGCTGCAAATGGACCAGGTCTACTTCAGAAGCTAGCACAGCCCAAGAGGAACTGAAAGGCACAGCAAAACATTTAGGCACAGCAGACACTGGATGTATTTTACAGGGTTTTACTTCAGGCTAGATCTGGTCCTACGGATTGCATTTCCAGCAACAACTCTAGCATGTCCTTTAGTTTAGATTCATCTTAAAGGAATCCAGCCGGCCCACCATGAGGTATATGGAGATGGACAGTAAGGGAAACAACTGAAGGATGGGCATCAAAAGCCCACTCCTGACATGAACATCAACACTATAAATGCACAACCACACCCAAGAGCATCTGTGAGCAGAGGGAAAGACTTCTTTGTGCCACTCTTCAAGATACTCTTCAGATGTCAGTAAATCTGCACAGTCGCTTGAACCACTCGATTCTTACTCAGTAACTTGGAACTCCTCATTGAAACAATTCTAACTCTAGATCAGAAACTGGTAAATACCACTGTACCAATCCCAAATTGGATTTTACCAGTTTCTGATGATTGGGTTAGAATTATTATGTTATTTTAGCAACAGTGTTAGAATTAAACCAGTTACCACATTTATTAAACAAAACTCAAACAGGACTATATATTACAAAAGATAATCTGGATCTCTCAGATTTGCACTTTCATAGACAATGACAAATGGTGACTGAAACCAAGCATTTTCTAATTTATTGGTGCAGTTCAGTGGGTACTTCAGATACTAATTTTTACCCTCACTTGATTCTCTGAAAAGAAACAAAAATCTCCACAGTTAAATTTTTCAACTTTTCATATATTTGTTCTATTCTCCATTGAAAATCATGCACAGGCTATTTGAAAGATTAAAAAAACCAATTTATTTCAGCTAAACAAATCAGCTCAAAATCTTAGGTTAGTGGCATTTATTTTTGTAGCACTCTTGTGGAGGTCTTAGTGATGCTTTTCATTAACACATCTTTCACTTACTTATCATACTGCAATGGAAGACTGAGCAAAACTCGGTGCTACCAGACACACCTCCTCCCCGCAAACAAGAGCTCTGCCCAAACAGCAGGCTGCAAGAGAGGTGAGAAGGCAAAATCCTACTTGCTAGGTCTCTCGCTCATTCTACCACAGAGATTTTGCAAACCAGTCCTCTCTTTTCAGCTGCACAGTGATCACAAACATTTAGAACTCAGGACTTCACTTGGATGACAGCAGTTCATGAGGCCCATGCAACAGAAGTGAGAGAGAGACCACTTGCTCACAGCCTGAACACTGTCACAGCACCCTAATGTCCTGGCTGTCCATGTAAGCACACAGCTGTTCCATGCAGTTACTTTCTGGAAACGATTTTTTAAAATCTTAGGGTATAATTCTTCTTCAATTTTTGCAAGTAATCAAGAAAGAGCAGCCTGAGAAGCAGGAACCAAGTCTTGCAAGTGAAGCATTTGCATTAAAACGCATCAAGCATTATAAGCAAATACTTCAGGCTGTGCATACTCCTTGAAGTTCAAGAAACAATCTAAGCCCCTAAGGAAACATAGCATCTGTATTGTATTGGCATGAGTGGGAACACAAGATTCTGAAGTGATTGCTGATTTCACCCTGGTTCAGCAAGAAATAACCTTGAAGCAGCCTGATAACCGACTTCCTAATTGGGGCTCTGAGCTGATATTGCTTGGGCTTGCACCTGCTGCTTCATGAGTGTTGAGAGGGCTGTGGGATTCATAACCTGCGGCTTTTTCTCAGGGAATCTCCTGCTGAGCTGAAGTTCACCTGACTCTACTCATTGGGATTTCATTCCGATTATCTCTCTTTTTTCAGAGGAAAAAAAAAAAAAGAAAAAAAAAAGAAAAAGAAAAGAGGTTTAACTTGTTATGAACTGTTAATTTTGTCCTCAAAATCCACCAAAAGTTATATAACCACTTTCACAATAGTATACTAAAAATAAGAGCTGTTCAGCCAAATGCCACTGCAATTTTTTATAAGACCTGTGCCTCCAATTCTGCAAGACCTGTGGAAGCACAAGTATTTCCTTAACTTTACTAGAAAATCAATCAGGAGCTCCTTGTGAGACAGACATGGGTTTGTATAATCCTCAAGTTCAAGGTAAAAAACCCCGAGCATCTGTATACACACATACATATATTTCCAAGTCATGACTTAAAGTAATGCTGTTCACTCTTGGAGCTGATCCCTCGTGCGGTTTCATAATCACAAACCATCATTAACCCAAAGCAAAGAAAAAAAGGTACAAAGGGGCACAGGTTTCAAGCACGAGCTATTTTTTTTTTTCTTTTCCATTTGGGAGGGAGCGTGGGGACGCGGCGCACGACGCTCCGAGCGCTGGGGGACCTGACCGTGCAGGTAACTTCCCCGGGCGCTCGCAGCAAGGCAGACAGAGCTCGGCGCCG